>JBCNYH010000021.1:11157910-11167910 GCA_039654325.1 Tandanus tandanus
CAATCAAAATCCAGATATGTCACTATAAGACATCATTTCATGCAGAAGTTCGAAAAGAAACAAAAAACCTTCATCACAAAAACCCAAAGGAAAAGAAAGAAAGAAGCTTGGGCTCAGATGACGGATGATTATGGCAGATGGTAAGGTAAGTCTGCTGAGCTTTTACACCCGAGCCTACTGGCTCATCAGGCCGGTGCTTATCCCCGGTTTCTGTAGCGTGAAGCGACTAGGAGTTCGACTCCTCCTGGATGGGACGCCGGTCCATCGCAGGTTACCTTCCCAGTATTTTTTACTGGTACCCATTTATACTGCAGGGTGGACAGAAGCACACTTGTAGTTAAGACCTTACTCAGGGGTCTTAGCACGGTGGGGTCTAAAGGGGATTCAAACCCATGACCTCCTGATAATGAGCCCAGCACCCTAACCACTACGCCACCGGCCCCACAATTATGGCAGAGTGCAGTGATTAAACTTTCACAGACCGAGAGAAACGCGGTGACCTTTATCGCCGGCTCGTCTGATGCAGCACAAACTGGATGGATAAGATTTCACTCTGGTTTGTGTTTCATTCTGACGCAAAGTCCATTCTTTAAACTCAAATCCCCACTTGTTATTTTTCAGTGAAGCATCACAGACTTCTTTCTCACCTGACACTCAACACCACCAGAGGTCACCATCACAGCCACCAACACCACCACCATCACAACAACCAATACCACCACCATCACAATAACCATTCCCACCATCACAATCATCACCGTCATCATCACCATTACAATCATGACCATTACCATCACCATCAGCCCCCAAACCACCATCACAATCATTAAAATCATCACCACCATTATGACCATTGCGATAACCATGACCACCATCACAATCACAGCCATTACCGCCACCATCACATCACAAACACAAAAATCATCACCACCATCATCACAATCATAAGCACCACCACCACCATCACAGTTATCACCATCATTGCCACTATTGCAATCATCACCAACGTAATCGCATCACAAACACCAAAATCATCACCAGCATCATGACCATCATAATCACCACCATCACCACAAATATCATAATCACCACAATTACCACCACCATCTATTATTCTATTATCTCACCTACTATCACCATCATTATCACAGCTGCCACCACCACCACCATGACCATCACAAGCAACACGATTATCAAAATCACCACAATTATCACCACCATCATAATCATCATCACTACCACCATCATCATGACCACCACCATTACAATCACCACCATCATCAACATCAACACTAACACTTGTTTGTGTAGGCTCCCTTCTCCTCCTCCTCCTCCTCCTCCTAACATGTTTGTTACTTGAGTAAGAAATGAGAAATATGGACTATTGCACCTTTAACACGTGCACATCGGAATGGACAAATGATGTGTTCCAAACAGACAGATTCCAGGTCGCGGGGAGGCTGGCGCCTATTTCAGCCGACTCTGGGCGAGGGCGGGGTACACCCTGAACAGCTCGCCAGGCCATCGCAGAGCAACACACACAACCATTCACACTCACACTCACATCTAGGGGCGATTCGGAACAACCAGTTAGCCTCCTGTGCATATTTTTGAATTGTGGGAGGAAACCGGAGTACCCGCCTCAGCCCGGGAATCGAACCCAGGCCTATTAACCCATCAGACGGCCCATCAATTCGGCCCAAAATACATCAGAAATTGAGTTTTTTTGACCACGCCCCTTTCCCGTCTGTGTTGTGCGTATTGTCTCCTTTGTATATTTTATCTCAGACCTTCTGTAATAATCAGCCCAAATGCTGCAGGTCTGATTTTAAAGAGTTTGTTCGAAAGTGTGATTTCTTTTATTTATTTATTTATTTATTTATAAGGTGGTTTGGACTTTTGTTCTTATTTATTATTTGCTGTATTTTTTTGCTGTAAAAATGAAAAAAGGTGAGAAGCTGTGGTATGAAGCGGTGTGCACTGAAGATGTTGTGTGTGTGTGTGTGTGTGTGTGTGTGTAAAAAAGTTTGTATATCCTTATAAAGAAAAACATTATGAAAAAAAAGGATTATGAATTTAATTTACAGCAACAAACTTTCCCCCCTGTGATAAGAAAACTTTCACAAATAAACAGATTTAATTCACTTTAAACGGAAAAATCTTTTTTCTGCAGAACTTTGTGCCCCTTTATGAAAGCGGAAAGTCTCCAGAGCGAATCTTTATCTCTTATTAATGTTCACAACATCCTTCAGCTTCCTCTACATCCCCTGCCGGTGGTTGTTGTTGTTGTTGTTGTTGTTATTTTCCCTACACTTCCTTCCATGCACTCACTGGTTCTCATGCAGCTGTTTCTCAGCGTGTGGCACGAGACGATCTCGTCCTCGTCCAGCTCGCTGAGCACGCGCGCCTGCCGCAGGTACGGGATGATGACGCACGGCCGCACCCCCAGAGAGATCGCGTGCCGGTTGTCGTTGATCAGGTCCCACAGCTGCTCTTCATCCATGTCCTTAAAGTCCGGCGGCTCGTTCGTCACGTCCGACATGCTGACCGCACTCTGATGTTCACCACACACACACACACACACACTCACGCGGCGCGCACAAAGTAAATTATGAACTGAAGCCTGAAAACAGAGTCGGTGTGTGCAGACTGAAGCCCCGCCTCTTAGGCCACGCCCAATACGTGTGGGAAAACCTGAAAGACCACACACACACACACATTCCTAAATGCCTTACCTTACATGGAAGGTAAGAAAATATATATATATTTTAATAAAATCTGCATTTCATTCTTATTGTTTAATTTGAATTTTTGAATTAATTTTTTATTCCATCTCTTCTTTTTCTTTCTTTCTGCTCTAAGTGTCTTATTCTTGTGTTGCCTTTTTCTTTTTGTACTTTTTTGCATTATTTACACCTAGCTGCACACTCTGCACTTTATGTGGCTGAGTCCTGGTCCGAGCTCTGTGCTGATTTTTATTGTTTTTGTGTGTTTATGCAGCACCTGGTCCTGGAGGAACGTTGTTTTGTTTCACTCTGTACTGCGTCAGCTATATGTGGTTGAAATAACAATAAAGCTTCTTGAACTTGAACTTGATTTATTATGAGTCCAGTTCCCTTATATAAAAATTATAATCTATGTCACTCCAACGCGCGCGCCCACACACACCCACACACACACTTTCCCATGCATCACTGTAACCACCTTAAAACTGTAAAATAATCTTTGCGTTATTTATTTATTTTTGTTTTTGTTTATTCTCATCTCAGTGTTTCCTGTCATCATAGAAATAAATCAAGATCCTGACAAGCCCAGATAAACACACACACACACACACACACACACCAGCGGTACAAGAGAAATCATTTCATTTTCTGAAGCGCTTAATCCTAATTAGGATCACGGGGAGGCGGGGGCCCATCTCAGCCGACTCTGGCCATCGCAGGGCAGAAACACGCTGACGGCGATCCAGCCTCCTCTTTACGAACATCAGCAACGGTTCTTTTACATTCCTCTCACCACAGACAGTGAGAGACATGCACAGGACTCAAACCCCGGATGTTCTTGCTGTGAGGAGTTTCTGTGTGGAGTTCACAATGTGCTTGTGTGGGTTTCCCCTGGGTACTCCAGTTTCCTCCCACAGTCCAAAAACATACACAGTAGGCTAATTGTCTGTTCCAAATCTCCACTAGGTGTGAATGTGAGTGTGAATAGTTGTGTGTGCGTTGCCCTGCGATGGCCTGGCGAGCTGTTCAGGGTGTACTCCGCCCTCGCCCAGAGTCGGCTGAGATGGGCGCCAGCCTCCCCGCGACCTGGAATCTGTCTGTTAGGAACACATCATCTGTCCATTCATTTTATATACACACACACACACACACACACACACCCACACACACTTCATTAATGAACCCATGACGTCTCTATCTAAAACAAACCAACCAGGTCCAAAGTCTTACATGTTCCAACGAGCCGTGGCTCATTTTGCAGGAAGCGAGAGCACGGGAGGCTAATTTATTACTGAAACCACACACACACACACACACACACACACACACACTCACTCACTCACACACCCCAAAGCCATCCACCTACTGACATGTTTACTTAGGTTCCTTAGGTTGAGAGACACACCTGAGCGCAGGTGCATTCCTACAAGGCCGAATCATTTCTCAGTTAATCACGCTGCACTCAAACACAACATAACCTACTTCAAATTGTTATACTGGAATTCTCTTAAACACACACGCTGAATCGTTTAATCCTATCAGGGTCGCCAGGAGGCTGGAGCCTATCTCAGCCGACTTTGGGTGAAGACGGGGTACGCCCTGAACAGCTCGCAAGTCCATCACAGGGCCAGAACACACACACTCACACCTAGGGGGAATTTGGAACAGCCAGTGAGCCTAACATGCAGGTTTTTGGACTGTGGGAGGAAACCGGAGTACCCGGAGGAAACCCACGCAAGCACTGGGATAACATGCAAACTCCACACAGAAACGCCCTCACTGAGCCCGGGACTCAAACCCAGGACCTTCTCGCTGTGAGGCGGATGCGCCGCCCATGTTTCATGGTGTAGAATATAAATCAGATTTAAACACTTGAATCTACCTTCCACTCTGTACAGTCAGAGCTGCGGCGTGACTCAGACACCGTTCAGGATATTATAAATAATATTGTTAGATTTGTTTACAGGGAAAACTTGATTTTAATGAACGAGGAATCTCGTACGGCTCGCTCATGTTTTTTTTTTTTTACCTCACTTGGTTTTATTATTGTTTCAGAATAGGACCGAATTTATCACAAGGTCAAATCGTCCAAATATTCCATATACCTACAGCGCAGCTTCGTCCTGGGGTGTAGAGTAATAATTAAAGTATTTAAGATAATAATATGGGTGTGTTTAATGAGTGCTTTTTGTTGTATAATTGATTAGCATTCCTGGCCCGCCCCTAATGACGCACTCGCGGTCTGGAGGATTGTGTTTCTGTAAACCTGTGCAGGATTTCCTTCCAGCAACTTCTCAATTCTGATTTCATACTGTCGACAGGTGTGTGTGTGTGTGTGTGTGTATTGTATTTCTTCCCAGGCAAAAATGAATAAAACAGATACAATTATGTAAAACATTTTTATAAAAATTTAAAATAAAGTAATGAATATTTAATGTTATTAAAAACATTTGTTTTCTGTAAATAATTCTATTATTATTCCACTCCCAACATTTCAGAAAAATCCTTTACAGTCTCCTAGAGAGCTGTTTTCTGCCTATTTTTGAACTTTTTGAACCCCCAGCTGTGAGTCAAAGTCCACATAACACTGAAAAGCTGGAAAGGGGCCTGAACTGAGGAGTGGGCGTGGTTTATTGCTTCACTGGTAGCTCCGCCCTCAGTGATGTGTTCTTAACGGACTAGTTTTTGACGCTGCGGTTTTTGCTGATGTTCGAACACTGACTAAGAGAACAATGTTGAGGAACCGGATGTTGAGTCTGGCTTGTGCTGAGCAGCACCCGGTAAGAGAGGCCTGTACGGTGTACAGTGTACGGTACACCCAGTTCTAGAGTAACCGGCGTGGGAACCATTAATCTGAGAGCAACATCTTCTATCAAGGCACATTTCATTGTTAAAAACTTTATTTAATTGAATTTTGTAGGTCACGATGCCAGAAGTTCTAGAACGCTGCTGGCCATTTCAGAAGTTCACAAGTTCCAGAACGAAGGGGTCGTAGTGTGCTGAACAGTGCGGTGTCGGATTATCTAGAACCGTAGGTGGGGGTTTTTTTTCCGAATTTTTCCCATTTTCTTCCCTAATTTGGTCGTATCCAATTCCTGCCCTTCAAGTGTTGCCTTCCCTATCACACGACCACCACCAACCAGGGAGGGGTGTAAGCATGCACACGCCCCCTCCGGGACATGCGATGCCTGTCAATGCTAGAAGTTTCGAAACGCAGCACGAGATGCCCAGAGGTGTTATGATTGGTTTGATGTTCTGGAGTGAGATCCGGAACAGAGCGCTGCTGGACATCTCAACAGTCCCAGAGTTCTCGAATGAAGGTGTCGTAGTGTGCTAAACGGTACAGTTTCGGAGGTTCTAGAATGGTAGCTGTTTTAAAATATTACATGACGGACGCTGTGGACACACACACACACACACACAAACACACACACACAGACACACACCCAAAGATGTCCAGAATGTTCTAGGATTAGACGTTCTAAAACGTTCGATGCTCTGGAATCTGTTGAAGCACTGTGTTTATTTTATTTTATTTTATTTTTTTGACTCCTTGTCAGAACGAACGCTCATGTATTCTACACTTTCACTCGACTCACACCTTTTGCTGCCCTGCCCTGGAATGCGATTTGGGAATAATACGGGTTCTGTGTGAGATGTAAGGCAGCAGACAACAGCTTGTGAATGCAGAACTCCCGGGAGTGGTGCGCTTCTCTCTGGGTTACATGATAGCCATTATATATTAGAGCTCTAAAGAGATAAACAAAACACACTTCACCTATTTTGGAGCTCGGTGGGAATTCGGACACGCCCCCCTGCTGTTGTACTCCCACACAGAACCGATGAGGGTTATAGGAACCGAATGTCTCCTGATAATTCACACTGTAATGATTTTGTAATTTATGTAGTATTAATGTTTATGCGTCGTGCAGTGAGGAGGGTCTTTATATCTCGGTTATATTTCTACGGCGGCGGTGTGTCAGTCACATGACTCCTCAGTTCCGAGTCTGTGTGCGGAGGAAGGAGGAGGTTGATCCTGTAGAGTAGATCTTTGTGCTGTGGGTGGTCCTGGAGAACCTGCTGCAGGACGTCTTTGATCTGAGACACACCCCCACACACACACACACACACACATCATGATGTATATCCAAATTGAACATTACATAAACAGCACAGAATGTAGAGTTCCGTTTAGACCCAGGCACCTCTCGGAGTTCTAAAGTATTACATGGCTTTCAATATTAGATGCTCCAGAATGTTAGATGTTCTAGAATGTTCGACATTTCAAAGGACGTCGGTGTTCTAGAATGCTGTACACTCAGGAACTATAGATATTTCGAAGTATGTCAGGTGTTCCAGAATGCTGGATGTTCTAGAGTGCTGCATACTCAAAGCACTTCAGAGGTTCTAGAACGACAGGTGGACAGAACATTACAGTGTTGGGTTTTCTAGAACCGGAGCTATATTCAGATGTTCCAGGATGTTATTAGTTGAGGTATTTTTGATGTTCTAGAATGGTAGGTTACACCACTAGGGGTTCTAGAACCTTACACCTGCTTCGATCACTGATTAAAAAAAAAAAAAAAAAAGACTAGATTGCACGTTAGGGTTTCAAATTTGAAGCCGAGTAGCAGCCACCTTGGTGAGACCACCTTGCTTCAAGATCTCAAAATGGAGCCGTTGAGAACCAAAACAGCTCGAAAACCCTGAAAATGTCACTGCTGACCGTCAGAATACCTTAAATTTGTGGCTAAGATTGGACACCCCTGCTCTACAATGTTGGAAGTTCTACCGTTTAAAATGTTATAAAAATGGTTTGTTCTCAAGCGGGAGATCTTCTAGATGTTGCAGATGTTGTAAATGTTCTAGATGTTCTAGAGCAGTGGTCTCCAACCCTGTTCCTGGAGATCTACCTTCCTGCAGGTCTCCAACCAAAATATAACACACCTCTTTGTCCTGCTCAAGAACTTCTTCAAGGCAATAATCAGGTACTCAGGTGTGCATGAGGAAGGTTGGAGCCAAAGTCTTCAGCAAGGTAGATCTTCAGGAACGGGGTTAGAGACCCCTGTTCTGGAGTGTGCCGTGACTGACCGAGTGAAGCTGTCCTTGGAGTGTGCGCGTGGCGAACAGCAGCGAGTCCTCTCCGCTGGCCGCGGCGCTGTAACGACCCTCCTTCACCGCCTGGAGCTGCTTCACCCGAGACTGCAGAGCCAGCAGCCGAGTCTGGTTCTACAACCGAGAACAGCAAGTCACTGATTATCAATAAGGTTCTAAAGGAGAGCCGAGCGGAAGGCAGAGAGTTCTAGAGCACAAAAACAACAGAACAGTTAGCAGAATTAGAAAGAAAAAACCCAGGAGGACACTGAAGGGTAGGTCTGGAGCGGAGAGCAGGAGAATGTGTGGCCCGGTTCTAGAGCAGACAGCAAGTGAGAACAAAACCAGGAGAGAGAATAACAGAACATTCACCAACACAAACAACTACAAAGTATGAGAACGTTAAAGCGCTGTCCAGGAGAAGAAATGGAACAGACGAACAGGTTCTAGCACTGAGGCTCACAGTGGGCGGAGCTAGGCTGAGCGTACATCATGGCACTTATTATATATGCCGGAAATACTTGAGCTTGTATGCATGTGTGTGTGTGTGTGTGTGTATATACACACTCTCTCTCTGGTCTCCTGCATCTTGTTGAGCGCATCGTTGTGGGTGGAGCTAGCGTTGTTGAAGTCGGAGACCTGCATCTGCTTCTCTCTCAGACTTTCATTGAGAGAACTCTGCTCCTGCTGCAGCTGTGTTATCACACCATCACACTCCTCTGCGTGCTACACACACACACACACACACACACACACTTTAATGTACTGCAACAGAGTGCATAAATATTCACCCCCCTGAACTTTCCCATATTTTGTGATGTTCCACTGTGATGGATTGGATGAATTACAGTGTCACGTGACCCCAGATCATAAATATATAGTATCTGTTCCTGGAAGAACCCATTATTTGTTCCTACATTTTCACTACTGAACTTCACTGCCACCTGCTGGATTTAAGAAGTACAGCACTGCTGCATACAGACTTCTGCCAAAGCTGATCTCTGTATCTCACAATGTCAGTGAACACGAAACCAAGTTTGTGGATCCGCCCTGTTTGTGGACAGCCCTGAATTTTAACAGGTTCTTCCCCGGGTGGTGCTACGCCCTTCCACCACGTTTCATGGAAATCGGGTTGCAAATCGGTTTTGTAAACAATTTGTAGTTCTGTAAACTATACAGATTTTTCCCCCCAGTGGTATTATGGGATGTTTTGTGTGGATTCGTGACATGTTCACACACACACACCTTATGTGTCTGAAGGATGTTGCGGCGAAGGTTCTGCAGTGTGTTGTAGAGGTCGGTGTGTGTGGTGTGCTTGCGGTTGCTGCACATCTGGGCATCGCCGCGTGTCATGATGCTGTCACGCCGAGAGACCGCCGCCTCCATCTCCCTCATCAACCTCTCCTGCTGCTTCAACAACTGGCTGTAATACCTCTGAAAGACACACACACACACACACACACACACACACACACACACACACACACACACTGGAAACCTCATAGTGCCAAGGTCTAGGGTCAGATCTGGCCAGGACATGCTTTTTCTTTTGAGTGGGGTCAAAGGTCAAGGTCACAGTGGCTGAATATTGGTATGGAACACTCCCCCTTCCAGAGGAGTATAAATATATGTAGTTTGGTATATATGAAGGTAAAGCGTATATCGAATCTGGCCTAGAGATGCTTTTTCTTTTAAGTGGGGTCAAAGGTCAAGGTCACAGTGACCTAATGTCGGGATGCAACATGCCACCTTACCACCCTACACTCATCCACCAGGTTTGAGGCAGGTGACGTCGATGATTCAGAAGTTACAGCCCGGACAAGGATGGGGATGTAAGGACACACTGATCACTACAACACTTCCACATAGAGGGGCCACAAGAATAGATCTACATGTGGATACATAAAATCTCTCTCTCTCTCATTATCTCTCTCTCTCTGTTCCTCTCTTTATCTCATTATTTCTCTCTGTCTCTCTCTCTTTTCCTCTCTCTCTCTCTCTCTCTCTGTTCCTCTCTTTATCTCATTATCTCTCTCTGTCTCTCTCTCTTTTCCTCTCTTTCTCTCTCTCTGTCTGTTCCTCTCTTTATCTCATTATCTCTCTCTGTTTCTCTCTGTCTCTGTCTCTCTGTTCCTCTCTCTCTGTCTATCTCTCTCTCTGTTTCTCTCTGTTCTCTTTCT
>JBCNYH010000021.1:11170394-11182764 GCA_039654325.1 Tandanus tandanus
TCTGCCCTCGCCCTGAGTCGGCTGAGATGGGCGCCAGCCTCCCCGCGACCCTAATTAGGATTAAGCGGTTCAGAAAAGAATGAATGAATAAAAGCAAACTAACAAACAGACCCTGGTGAGTATAGAACCTCCCTCACCAAGCAGCAGAGATAATAATTACAGCTCTTTCATAATAAAATTGATCAAGTGAACTGGATCCACACTGTCCAATCACACACTGTCCAGTCAGAGAGGCGTGGCCTGTGTATGTGTTGGACTTGGTGACGGATGTGTGGCCTGTCTATGTATTGGTGTCAGTGAAGAAGGTGTGGCCTAAGTGCCTCTAAATGGTACTGTATGTAGATTATGTATCAAAATGAACATTATATTGTTTCCGAACCAAAACCCCACATTCTCTGTACAGTGTGTGTGTGTGTGTGTGAGAGAGAGAGAGAGAGAGAGAGAGAGAGAGAGAGAGAATCACGTAATGAATGCGTGAAGTGTGTACAGTACCATGTGATGAGTGAGTACCGTGTCGTCACTCACCCCTGTGCTCGCCCCGATCTGCTCGATTTTCTTGTTACACGTGTTGATGGCGGCCTGTTTCCGCTCGACGGTGGTGATGAGTTTAGCCACCGCCGTCTCATTGGTGGAGAGAAGCTGCTTCCCTTTCGTCACTTCCTGTCCCAGCTCCAGCTGCAGGTGAGAGAGAGCTTCGACACGCAGCGCCACCGCGCTGACCTCCAGCTCCACTGCAGCTAACTCGCTCTCTACCTTCGCTAGCTGGGCTTCCTGACACACACACACACACACACACACACACACACACACACACACACACAAACACTTAAACATGTCTATGTTATTTGTGTGTGCTTGTGTGTGCGCGCGTGTGTGTACCTTATCTCTCTTCTGAGTCGTGGTCTTGGTACTAAGGTGGCGTGTGTGTTTGGCGGCGCTGTCGTGTGTGAGCTGCTCCTGCATCTTCCTCATGATCTTCTCCTCAAGCTCCACCCGCAGACACGCCTCCTTCTCCATCTGCTTCCTCAGCACGGTAAGCTCCGACTGACGTGCACTGCACTCCTACACACACACACACACACACACACACACACACACACAGAGTTTGTAGTTCACCGTGTTCAAACTCTTTATTGTGAGCATGAGTGTGTGTTTTAAACAATCCTAAAAGAAAAGGGGGGGTGGGGTGTCCTCACAAGGCTATCCGATGTCATAGCCCTCGCAAGTGAACATATACATGTGAGTATGTGCGAGTTTTGAAACAACCCTAAGAGAAAGGGGGTCCTAACAAATGTACATATACATGAATGTATGTTTTAAAACATCCCTAAAAGGAAAGGGTGGTCCTCACAAGGCTGTTCCATATCAAGGTCCTCACAAGTGCACATGGGTGTGTGTTATAAAACAACCCTAAGGGGGAAACCATGGTCCTCACAAGGCTGTCCCATGTCGACGTCTTGACACGTGTCCATATGTGTGTATATTTTAAAACAATCCTAAAAGAAAGGATGGTCCCCACAAGTGTACATATGCATGTATATGACTCACCGTGGTCACTCTGTTCAGAGTCTTCTCAACCTCCTGCAGCGTGCGCGTGTGTGTGCTGTAGAGGTTCTGCAGCGCCTCCTGCTGTGCGTACAGCTGTGTGAGGAGCTTCCTGTAGGTGGCGGCGTTGAGCTCTGCGCGGTTCACCAGCACCGTCAGCGCCTCGTTCTGCTCCTGTTCCAGCGTGATGGAGCGCCTGTATCCCTCCGCGTCCGTTTCCAGAGCACGCACCTGGTGATTGGCCAAGCTGGAGTGGAGGAGGGGAGTAAATAACCAATCAGAGAGTGCTTGTAAGTGTTGTGACATTAATGGAAATGTAGTCAGTTTAATATGAATGTAGTGTACTAACACACACACACACACACACACACACACACACACACACACACACACACCGTAGTGTCTCCTGGAGAGTAATGTACGCCTCGTCTCTCCTCTTCATCCCCATCACGCTGCTGTTCCACTGCTGAAGGAGCTGCTTCTTCTCCACTATCATAGAGTCTAACTCCAACTGAGCCTGAAACACACACACACACACACACACACACACACACTTTACATCCTATAACAGAGAGAATACATCCATATGGGTTTTATTCCTCTAACACCACGGACCGACGGCGCTGGTTTCAGACCTCAGATAAAGCGTCTCTGGCTGCTTGCTTGTCGTTGGTCTGCGCGAGCGTCTGCACCTCGAACAGAGAGATCTGATCCCTCAGCTTCTCCACCTGCTTCGTCAGACGCTCCACATACAAATCCTACAACACACACACACACACACACACACACACACACACACACACACACACACACACACAGATAATAAAAATGTCTTCCTCGTCACAATCATATTGATGGTGTAAAGTATTCACCCTGAAACAGGAAAAAGTACCTGTTGGTTTTTTTGCTCCTCCGCTTGTCGCTTTTCCACCTGCGCCTTGTTCTTGGCGTTCTTCATAGCGGCGACGTCTGAGTGTAAATTCGAGGTCACGTCCTGCATGTAGAGCAGACGCCGAGCGAGGCCATCTACCTCAGACTGCAGCTCTGACACTAACACACACACACACACACACACACACACACACACACACACACACTGTTCTGAAAACTCCTCAAAGTGTCCTCTAGTGCCATCCTGAAATTTACAAGACTCATGCTGGCACAGAGTCGAGTGTTTGGTACTTCTTCCTCTCTCCCTCACTCATTTGTCATTTGCTGAACCACTTAATCCTAGTAGGGTCGCGGGAAGGCCGGAGCCTATCTCAGCCGACACTGGGTGAAGGCGGGGTACACCCTGAACAGCTCACCAGTCCATCGCAGGGTCAACACACACACACAACCACTCACACTCACACCTAGGGGTAATTTGGAACAGTCAAATACAATATATAATGTGAATAGTCAAATATAATGTCTTTGGACTGTCGGAGGAAACTGGAGTACCCAGAGGAAACCCACTCAAACACTCAGGGGCAACTCAAACCCAGGACCTTCTTGGACCACTATGCATCAAAAAAAGAAAGCTCTTTAGAAAAAAAAATATATTAACGCCTCCAAATCAGATGTGGGCGGTCCCCACCTCCCAAGGCCCCGCCCCTAAAAGTGAGTCTGTGAAATGTCGCTCATATCCTGATGAAAACTCTTTGAACAGCTCCTGCGTCAGGCAGCCACACCCGTCCCCTCACCTTGTGTGCGCTGTGTGCTGACTTGTCCTGCTACGCTGCTGTACTCTTTCCTGATGTTCTCCAGCTGTTCCTCCGCTTGTCCCCTGTCTCTGACTGCTTTAGCACAGCTCTCGTGTCGTTTCTCCAGACAGGTCTGATGTCTGGCGAGTTCCTGCTGGGCGTTGTAGAGCGTAACACCGACTTCCTCGTACCTGGATTTCTCCGCTCGCTCCTCCATCACCTGGTGCGGCGGAACAGAGAGACGGTGGATGTCATGTGACACAGGATTTAATATGAGCTCTCGATGGAAATAAACCAGATTAAACATATGATCATCTGAGCAGGACCTTCTCACATAGCTTCAGGTCCAGTCTCTCGAGCTGCTTGGTGAGATGATCCCTCACAGCCGACTGGAATCTCTTCATCAGAGGCTGGGGGGAGGGGAGGGGGGGTGTGTGTCAGATTTTTAACACTTTACATCCTTTCAGTGAAAATATTACAATAAAGTGTAAATGATTAATTCTGTAAAGTCACAGACGTGTTCAGGATCCAACACGATCAGCTCATCATCATCATCATCATCATGGCTCGGTCTCGCTCTCTCGTCTCCCTCGCTGGCAGTGCAACCGTCCTGGACGAGTATGGAACGCAAATACATCACTCATGTTTCACCTGGACGCAGAACTGGCAGCAAAACCATCAAGCAATTTATCTAAACACTTTTAAATCTATTACAGTAATATAACCACAAACGTACTTCAGGACTTTAAAATCTGCTTTATTTGAGTGCAGAAACCATTTTGTTCATAAAATAACTAAAAACAAAACAGATGTAATGAGCACATTGGCATGTTTTTATTTGAGAGATGATATAAAGGAGAAACAGGAAGTGATGCGGTGTAAACAGGGTTAAAGAGTGTGAGTGGTGGTGTTTACTGTGGAGTTGTTGGTCAGGGAGAGGTGGAGAGATGATGATGGAGGTTCTGGTACACTTGCACTGTCCTGTTCTGTAGAACACACACACACACACACACACACACACACACACACACACTACAATACATGATATAAATGAGTGTGAATGTAATGGTGTGCGGTAGAAGGGGTGGATCAGGTGAACTGGATCCACACTGTCCATTCACACACTGTCCAATTACACAGAGTCTAATCTCACACTGTCCAATCACAGAGAGTCTAATCACACACTGTCCAATCACAGCACAAATTATACAAAAGAAACAACAATAGAAACATGTTGAAACTACAGGTGCATTTATAGAGTGTAAGGTTCCTCTGCCAGGCACAAATAAATTATTATAACTTGGCACAGTAATAATGAAATGTCTCCCCCTAGTGGACGTCGGATGAACATTTTGACATGTTAAAGATAGGGATTTTTCCCCTTTCACCAAGTTTGATTAAAAAAACCAGCTCAGTAGTGTTTGTGTAATCCTGCTAACAGAAAAAAATCCTTTAATAAATAGAGTTCGATTATTTGAATTTGAATTATAGTTAATAATTAACGTGCTTTCATAATAAAAGTGAATTAAAATAGAGTTCAGGAATTTAGCTGTGTGTGTGTTTGTGTGTTCAGATTGACGTGCAGACCTGAGCGTGTGTGTGTGATGATGCTGGCTGTAGTGTGAGTGTGTGAAACGTCAGCGTTGGACTCGGCATGTTCTCGCTCTGAATCCTCAGTCGATCGCTCCTACAACAGACAAATAACAGAAATAAATGACCATCTTCTGACCAATCAGAGTCCACAGTTTAGCATATGTATGTGTAGAGTGTGGAAATCTCTGTTTAATACAAATACAAAGTCCTCTATTTATTTTTATAAAAAATAACTAATGCAGATGGGAGTAGGGTGTCAGAACAAGGGGCGTGGCATTCTAATTCTGCAGGAAAATATTTTTTTTATGAAGTTTTCTCAAGTAACACTAAGAGAAATGAATAAGTTATTGGTGACCTGCCGAGAGGCCGTGATGTCAGAAGGAACCTCTGCACCATCTCCTGGTTCCTCGGCTCCCTCTGCACCATCTCCTGGTTCCTCGGCTCCCTCTTCATCATGCGGGAACTCTGTCCTGTCTCCATCTTCAGCTCTCTCCATCTTATCACTGAGTAAAAGGTTCAGCTGGAGATAAATCATCATCCTGACGCGTGGACTCACTGCACTGATAAACATGTTGACTCCATCCATTTTTTTTTTTGTTGTTGTTGTGATACAAGTTTTATTAAGTATTGCATATATTTAATATATTTTTATATGTTTTGAAAGTTATAATATAAAAATATTTGTAGAAGTCTCAATAATTAACTGGCAAACCTTCATAGTGAAACCTTTTTTTTTTTTTAAGTATAAAATTATAGATATTAAGATCTTAAGATTACTAATATTATATTCAGCACTTCTAGTTTCTTTTAAGTTTTTATTTTTTTATATACTAAACAGTTTCATATTTAAGAAAATAGTACTAAATTCTTACCTTTGTAAATAATAAAACGAAAACTCAGGAATTTAACTCGGTCAATAAAAACTAATGACTGATGTTTGGTTTCCCGTCAGGCCTGTTGCTACGCAACCGTGGACTTCCGGATGTGAGAGAACTTCCGGAACTTCCGGCTTTCCTTTTAATAGCTTTACTGTACCAGTAAATAATAAATTATCATTAATAAATAAACAAACACAAATAGATCGATTATTAAAAGGCGAAATTTCTAATAAATTCAAGTTGCAGTTGTTTTATTTAGTTATTCAGATTTTTTTTTACACTTCCTCCCGAACACCAGAGGGCGATATTGAGTCATTAGAGGATAAGACAGAAAGCGCAGAGTGAACGTAACATTAAAATGGAGGACTAAAGAGAAACAGAGCTTTAGTTCTATATCAGTATTTTGTCGTAAATCGTATATTATAACTTTATTTAGGAAAAAAACCTAACATCTTTAAGATTTTCTACTAAACTTTTATATACAACTATATATTCTTGCAGTTTGTCTCATCGAATGACGTCAGGTGCGTGTTTTTATTTATTTTTCTTATTGATATCACTTTATATTTAATACTTGTGAGGTAAAACTTTCGGGGTTTTTTCTGCCAGATAAAATATTTAAAAATTAAATTTGATGCCTTTCTCTTCCTGAAAAGTTTCTTCTTCCTGTTCAGCTTCCTCCAGCACAGTTTCTGAGATCTTCTCCTCTTGTTCTGTTCATTGATCTGTTTCTTTTCCCTTCTGAGCAGAGAGATGAAGGTGAAGATAAAGCAGTGGCATGGTGTCGCCTCATGGCTTTGGGTGGCCAACGATGAAAACTGTGGGATCTGCAGAGCTCCGTTCAACGGCTGCTGTCCGGACTGTAGGACTCTTCGTTTACTGAATTTATATTATTATTGTTTTAATAAACAACCCCAGAATTTGATGAGAATTGTATGCTCACCCTGCATGCTGTAAAGCAGTACTTCTCACCCCTGCGTGTTTTAGTGTTTTCTCTGTTACGAACACACCTGATTGTACAGGTGAGTGTATTCGAGCAGGGAGAACACTAGTACATGCAGGATAGGAGGTTCTCCAGGATCAGGACCTTTTGCTGTAAAGGATTAAAATGGTGGCTGCACACGTATGTTCTCTTGTACTGTACCTCATATCCCACTGTGTTCCTCGCTGGCCCTGTATGCAGGTAAAGTCCCCGGGGACGACTGCCCGCTGGTGTGGGGTCAGTGTTCACACTGCTTCCACATGCACTGCATCCTGAAGTGGCTGAACTCGCAGCAGGTGCAGCAGCAGTGCCCCATGTGTCGACAGGAGTGGAAGTTTAAAGAGTGAGGATCTCACCGCTAGACTTGTTTACACTTTAAATCACACACACACACACACACACACTGCAGAACCTCAACGTAAATCCTGTTCCTTTTTTCTTCATCCAGGGGAGAGACGACGTGAGGTGATGGAATAAATGATTAACGATCTCAAATCACTGCTGCGTGGTACTTTTATTTACACAAATAATAAACTAACACTGTATATATTGTGAATGTGATGCTAACCACTACTACGCTAACGCACATTCATCGCACACCCAGAGCTAACATTCCTCACCGTATTATCCAACAGCAGCAGAAAATATGTGTTAATATGTTTTGATGTTGCCGTGGCAACTTTTCACTCACTTGGTGCAAAATGATTTTTTTGTAAAATTTTGAAAATATTGCTTGTATAGCCCCGCCCACAAATCAGACTGTTAGCGCAAAGTGATAGAACCCTTGAGGCTATTTTATTTATAATTCAGAACAGGTTCATAAAAACAATCAAGTTTTCCCAGAGTATAATATAACAGGGCTTTATACAGTACTAACGTTACTGTGAATAAAATAAAGAGATAAACATCATAAAAGCAAGTTTCTGTATAATAATAATAATAATAATAATATCAGTGCTGACGCTAAAACATCCCCACCCCAGGAACAAAACCATCCAGTGATCGACAGCTGTGTTTTTACGGGACACGCCCACACCGGATGACGTAACAGCCCGGTGGAGCCGTGTCCGGAGCAGGAGGAATGTTTACCGTACAGGAAATAAAGCGCAGGAAGATCGCAGCGTGTTAAAACTCACCTCGGAACAGAATGTGCATAAGCGCGAAGAAAACGCCGGCCACGGTTCCTCGTGCACGTGGACAGAACACACCCAACAGATAAAGTCCATTTTAATTCATTAAATTCAATAAAATAAAGTTGTTTTCTTAGAGACGAGCGCACGTGGTTGCGTGACGGTGTTGGTTGTTAAGATTTTTTGGAGTCCTGCGCGTTCCTCCGTCGCATGCTGTTCAAATCCACCGGCGTGAAAGCTGCAGGACGCAAACAGAACTTTTCAGAGTGCAGGATTACAGACAATAAAAACAGAACAAACTCTAATTCCTACGGAAACCCAGCGCTGGAGAACACTGCTGGAGGTGGCTACAGTACGCCACATGGAATCAGACATCTTTAGCCCTATTTGGATGGAATTCATTACTGATCGATCTCTCTCTCTTCTCTCTCTCTCTCTCTCTCTCTCTCTCTCTCTCCCTCCTTATTATTAATTTACACTCTCTGATCATTTTGCTTGTTTTTTTTCATGTAATTTTTCTTTTCCTTTTCTTTCCTCGTGGCTATTTTAACGTTTCCTTTCATTTTCTCTCCTTTATATAATAAAAACGATCACTTATCAATTTATTTATTATCCTTCTTGTCTCCCCCTACTTTTTTTTCTTTTTCCTTGTCCCAGGATTTGCATGTTCTCCCCTTTCTTGCATGGGTTTCCTCTGGGTACTCCGGTCTCCTCCCCCAGTCCAAAGTCATGCACAATAGGCTAACTGGCCGTAGCAAATTGCCCCTAGGTGAGTGTGAATGGATGCGTGTTGGCCCTGCAATGGTCCAGCGAGCTGTTCAGGGGGAACCCCTGGCTGAGATAGGTTCCAACCTTCCTGCGACCCAAACATAGTTTTCAGCAGTTTGGATGGATAGATGGAGTGAGTAAGGGAGTGCTCCTAACTTTTTCCTTCCTTGACTTTTCTTCACCCAAAACACGCTACAGCGTACGTGAACCTACTGCTCAGGCTGGGGTTCGGCGTCCTCTCCACGTACTTCTGAGGTCCTTTGTTGCTGTTTTCGGTTCCCTGGAAGGACTGCATCTCCCTCATCACACACTGCCACGCTGCAAACACACACACAGGTTACACATCACACACTGATCCAGCCTTCTCTCCACACCATCATGCATCATGAAGAAGTTGTTCCTGACTGTAGTGGATGAAGTGGACGTTCTCCTCGTGCGCTGGTGTCAGGAACTCGTCAGTGTTGGACGGAGAACACACTCCAGACGCCTGCTTGTAGTTCTGCACCATCCTTAAATCTGAGGAACACAGAAGCAGAAAAATCATATCGCCAAGTAGTGACACTTTCATCCTGGCACTTCATTACTCATTTCAGACAGGCCTACTGGGAAACATTTTGGTTTTCCTCTCCATTTTTATGTTTAAATCTCTTGTTTCTTTAACTGTTTTGCATTGGATTATGACTAAAAACACACATATATCAATATTGTTATTAGAAATATAAATCTAAACAGCTCCAGTGAGCAAGTTAACGTTGGATTTAAATAAGCTATGATATAACCGTTTATTGCCGTAAAAATGTAACGTTTACGACAGTTTTTCTTTTACTGTTGTTATATTATTATTGTTCATTACTTATCGCACCCGCATTCAGACAGAGCCCTCCTCTTTTGCTCTGATTGCGAAGAAAATAAACCTCCTTCCTGTAAAAGGATTGGATGGATGCATCTACGCCGCGCGTGCCTCTTGCATATTAACCAATCGTGACACAGACAGGAAGCGGAATCTTTCCGATACGGGTATGAAACAAACTTATAATCGATGCTAGCGAATTAGCAGACGTTATGTTAGCAAACCACGAAAACTGGCAGGTTTTAAAAGTTTCAGAAGCACAGTTTAGTGGTGGTATCTTACGGATATACCTACCGTGTGTGGATTTTCACCAGATAAATAAAATAAATCTGCAAGGTTTTAGTAAAACGCTACGCTTAAAAATCCGCCAAAACGAAGTCCTGTGCATTAGCAAAACAATTACCGGATCACAAAATGGCGTCCTGTGGGGCGTGTAGTGCACTAGGTAGGGTGCATACGATATTATTGAGTACACTATATAGTGCACTTAGGTAATGAATGTGATTGTATTTTGGATTTAACCGATGTAACTAAAATTAAATAAATAAAAAAAAGAAGTGTGTGAGAGAGGAGGATAACATCCAGAATACTTATCTTACTGATTCCACGGTTTAATGTGCACTGGATCTCATTATTTATCTAAATAAATAAATAAATAAATAAATAAAAAGAATTTTTTAATTTAATAGTAAAATTTTTTATGGAAAATACAGTATAAAAAATGTAAATCAGCATGTTTTTGGCACAAAGTAATGATAAAAAATAAAGATTGTACAGTGTACATTATCATCATCATCATTCAGATCATCATCAACAACAACAACAACAATAGTAATAATACAAATCACACAAGAGTATGAAATAAAAAAAATTTTCTTTTTACAAATGATCCACCCTTAAAAGGATCGACTCAATCACACAGCACAAAACCAAGCACGGAACATAGTTTGAAACAGAACCCCTTCGGTTAGTCCGACTCTGAGGGGATGTGAACTTCTGCACCGAGCTGTAATACAGGATCTACAGGATAAAACGCACCGATATTAAAACCCACAGCGCTGCTCGCTCTCCTTTCCTCCAGCGGGATTAATGCATCTCTCTGTGGTTATTTCTCCTTTCCAGGTTCCGCTCGAGTTCTTCTGCGGCTCTCTCTCTCTCCTACATGCTCAGACCTGCACTGAAGTCCACAACGTCTTATTTACCAGACGAGTCACACGTCGCAGCAGATCTGATCTGGTTCTTTCTTCATCACGAGCAGACGGAGGAGAAGATGGAGCTTATTCAGGTTCAGTCTCCTCCAACGCCGAACATCTCCACCAGCTCCTTGCAGTCGGGGTCGATGAGATCGGCCGGTTTTTCTCCACATTCGTTCTCTGCCTCGGGGTCAGCACCGAGAGAGAGCAGGAACCTGAAAAAACACATCACGTGATTATAAGAGAGAAAATATGGATTTGTCGGAAATGGGTAAAAAATAGAATACGTTCTCTCACACAGGTTCTTGACTCTGGTTCTGGAGGAACCCTGTCCCATCCTTCATGATTTACTGTGTTCGCCACTCCTAACACACCTGATTAAACTAATACCTTAATTAACAGCATTTCTTGAGTGGCCCTGGGTGTATTTGAAGCGGAAAACTGAAACGTGTAGGACCGGGAGTCCTCCAGAAGCAGGGTTGGGAACATCTGTACTAGAATAAAGTCTACGCTTAATATATGATGTAAAATATAATGTCATCATATGCAGGTAAGTTATGGATGCTCACTTGGCGATGTGTGGGAATCCATCACTGCAGGCCATATGGAGTGGTGTCCAGCCATCCTCGTCTCTCTGCATGATGTCAGCACCGTATTTCACCAGCAGCTTCACACACTCCAGGTTCCCCGAGAGCACGGCTTCATGGATGGCTGCCATGCCTGGTGATGACCACAGCAATCAAACAGTGGTTCCAAATCTTGTGTTTAAATAAATCAGCAGAAAAACACTTCAGCACAAAGTCTTACCAGAAGGATACACGGTGTCCAGGGTCACCCTTCTGGCCCGGATAAAGCGTCCGATCCTCTCCAGCTCTCCCTGACGGACATAGTCCTGGAAGACCACGTCGTTGGGGAAGTGGACGTTACGGACCGGTTTTACAGACTTGCGGGTGGGAACGCAGGTCACCGGGCCCCCGGATTTAATGTTGCACCCTTCATAGGTCACGCTCTGGGTCACTGGGCACTGGTAGTACTTCATCATCTTCTGGAAGAAAGTTTGTCCTGTAGGTCGTCCTCAAGATCCTGTTTGGACTAGGCTTCGGATCGTCTTGTGGTCTGATTCTCTGAAGCTTCAAGACCTCTGGCTCTGTGGCGTCCTGTCAGTTCGCGCTCTTTATATCCTCTCCCACACTATTTTGGTGCCACCACCTCACAGCTCGAGTGACTGAATTGGAAGCTGAGTGGCTTGTTGACCCTCCCAACTGACGGGAACTGAAACTTCAGCTTGTTTTCTCCAAGATTCTTTCTCACACACACACACACACACACACACACACACACACACACACACTCATACACACTCACACACACACACATTCTGGACAGCTCATAGCTTGTGGTCATGTACTCCACAAACAGCCAGTAAACGTCTGGTAAATAGCTGTAACGATGGTTTATAGATAAAACGATGTGTAGAACAAGCTGGCAGATATGATTGTAGTTTGGGAAACAGCCTCGATGGTCAACAAAAAAATCTGTTTACCATGAAGCCTATCCTGAGACCGGGTTAAGATGATGGTGTGGTCATGTTTCACGCTTTGCATCATTTGCATGAATTTATATTTATTATTATATGATTAATTTAAATGACACGAATCATATACATCCATCCTTCTGGTTTCTCTCTTTTTAGTTATGCTGCCATAGTTAGTCATGCCGGAGTCCCTGCTTGCACTCAGCACTAAT
>JBCNYH010000021.1:11203201-11222653 GCA_039654325.1 Tandanus tandanus
CAAGAGTCAGAACTCCAAACACTGGACTCACCAAGAGTCAGAACTCCAAACACTGAACTCACCAAGAGTCAGAACTCTAAACACTGAACTCACCAAGAGTCATTACTCCAAACACTGAACTCACCAAGAGTCAGAACTCCAAACACTGGACTCACCAAGAGTCAGAACTCCAAACACTGAACTCAGCAAGAGTCAGAACTCCAAACACTGGACTCACCAATAGTCAGAATTCTAAACACTGAATTCATCAAGAGTCAGAACTCCACCACCTAAAACCAGCACCACCCTGTGGTTGCAGATGTTATTACACAGTGTGTGGGGTTTTTGTTGTTGTCATTTATTTTTCATAGAGTTTTTAATGAAGGTCATTCTGAAAAGCTTTTAATGACTCGTTTTATCATCTGAACTTCTGACACTGACTGTTTATTAAATTTTTTTTTTTGTAATGCACTTTTTCAGTACTTTCAGCCACACTCTTGCCGAGGTCACGTGTGTATTTGAAAGGAAACCACAGCCCTGTTTCTTTGTTCCTGGTTTGGAAACTTTGACCATTTATTTCCTTTCATGCGCACAAACTCACACACTGAACGAGAGATCGGCATATTTTCATCAGCATCCCACACCGAGTCACCGTATCAGTGTACGGCATTTGAGTCACACTGTATTTAATGGGTCATTTCCGTGAGATACACAGGAGTAAAATCCACCCTTCCTATTACTCTCATCTGAGATAATGGGTTTATTTCCTCTCCTTATAATATCTCTTCCCTTTATTCTCTCCGCTAAAGACTGTGTGGCAGAGGGCCGGGCGAAGAACCACATCGCTACCCTGGGAATGACTGTTTAAAACTGCTACACTGATCAGCCATAACATGAAGACCACCTGACTGGTGTGTATCTAGACACCCCTGTAATACACCGTGTTCTGATTCCTTTCTATCAGATCCAACATTAACAGTTTCAGCAGTTTGTGCTCCAGTAGCTCTTCTGTGGGATCAGACCAGAGGATCAGTGAGCCTTGGGCACCCATGACACTCTTCCAGTTAACTGGTTGTCCCTTCTGGGACCACCATTGGTAGATACTAACCACCACATTCCAGGAACACCCTCACGACCTGGCGTTTTGGAAATGAATAAATCCAGTCGTTAGGCTCAATCGCTCAGATTCTCACGCTCGCTCATTTTTCCTGCTTCCAATGCATCGACTTCCAGAACTGACTGTTCACGTTTAGGTGAATACATCCCAGTTCTTGGCAGGTGCTGCTGTAATGAAATCATCACTCTTATCCACCTCAGTGTTCATAATGTTTTTAATGCTGTGGCTGATCAGAGTCTAACACACCAGTCAGGGGGTGTTAATGATATGGCTGATTGGTGTACAATGCAAGACACTCTTCAACAGTAAATGTAAATATAACACAGATAAAGCAAACAACATCTCAATCTTAAATTCATTAAATAAAAGCGGTCCTAGCATTGAGCCCTGAGGTATGCCTTATATTTAAACTGAGTACATCTGCTGTTAATTATAATGATTCGGCAAATTGATTAAACCTCAAGAATATATATTTATTTACATATTTTTTTCCGTACAGCATCCAGATTTTTGGGTGGACTTTAGGATTCCCCACACATTTAATGTGAACTTGACACATATTATATTTAAATAATTGTGTACATTTAGGAAAATATTTAAAATATACTTTATTATAATTACTGTATGGAATAGTATTTATAAGCTCATTGATAGAAAACATTTTTTAAAAAGTCATATTTCATCAATCAGTGATAATTGGCATGAAAATATGAGGCATATAAATATCATTAAATGTAAGCACTGTCCAGACAAAAGCACTTCCCTTCCTGTGAGTAAAGTTTTATGGAGTCGATTGTTTGGTTGTAACATTCTTTACTGACTTCAGTTGGTTTAAGTGAAAAAAGTCCTATCGTGTTGAAATATGTGTCGGAAGTGTAGCAAACAGGACATTCCAGGGAACAGAGACAGGAAGTGGACACCTGACACAGAGGCATGAGTTTGATTATTTCAGTTCAGTCCTGCAGCACTTCAGGCTTCAGAGTATTTTTAGCTTCAGCTCTTTTACACATTAAACATAAAACACAGCCCAGGTGTCAGCACACACGCAGCTCCATTTAAAAACCATGAAATTATTACTAACCATCTGACCTGGCGTAGCTCTACACACGCGTAATAAAGCGTTAACTACCTTTATCTTCTCCAGAGAAATATTCAGCAAAACAAAAGGTTTACAGTCAGAAGGTTTTATTAAAGTGTTTTTACCTGATTCTGAACCTCACTGTACACCGTATCTGTGCCTTTCCTTAATGGGACTGGAGAGAGAGAGAGAGAGAGACAGAGACAGAGAGAGAGAGAATTAAAAAGAGATAGAAACAGAGACAAGAGAGATAGACGGGGAGAGAGACAGAAAAAAGAAAGACAGAAGAGAGGGAGAAAGAGACAGACAAAGAGAAAGAAAGAAAGAGAGATGGAGAGAGAGAGAAAGAGATGGAGCGATTTGGTTATAAAAGGCAAAAAAATTACATACATACATAAATAAATAAATGAAATGTTAAATTTAATAAAAACTCAAACAACAAGAAAAATTATTATATATAAAATCACACTGATTTTAAAGTATTTAATAATTTCTTTTTTTTAATATTTTTTAAAAATGTATAAATAAATAAAAATGTTAACAGCAATTTTTAAAAATCACTAAAAGAAAAAAGTTGAGAGCTCTGTGGAGTTTTAGTTTTTGCTGAAATAATGAAACAGTAAATTTATTTATAAAGTAAAGAAGCAGCTGTTTAATTATAATATATTTTGTAAGAAGAAAAAAAATCAACATTTGTTACAATCTTTCTGAACAAACTGAAGTACCTCATTACTTAAATACAGATTTTATTCTCTTTAATAAAAGATTTTAAATGTATTTAATTTCTAGAATATAAACCGCTAAAAAATTAGAGAGAAAAAAGCTTAATAAAAAATATTTATAAATAAAATGTGTATATGAGGCGTCACAGAGTTACAACTGAGACAAACACGCAGGAAATGAACTGATCTGTGATCTCGGGCGTCTACAGCGCTCTGATTCCCCAGATGAAAGCCGTCAGCGATAAAACGCCGCCGTGTAGCGTTTAAAAACTCACGGGAAGCACTTGGGGAATGAGGAATCTCCTGAGGAATCAGCTCAGCCCTTCCTGTTTATATAATGATATATATATAAAGATGGCACTGTTATTAAAACAAAAAAACTTTTAAAACGAGAGTCAGAGCATCCGGTGTCTCGCAGGAAGTGCATTCGTCTTATCAGAGATGGAGAACGGGATGACTAAAACGTTCAAAGGGTTTCGAAAAGAGGAGGAGGAGGAGGAAAGCGGAAAGATTTCATCCGAAAGGCATGAAAAGAGGACAGAGTGGAAAGAAGGAGAGGAAAGGAGAGGAAAGAAGGAGAGGAAAGACGGAGAGAAAAGAAGGAGAAAAAAGGAGAGGAAAGATGGAGAAAAAAGTAGGAGAGGAAAGAAGGAGAGGAAAGAAGGAGAAAAAAGAAGGAAAGGAAAGAAGGCGAGGAAAGGAGAGGAAAGAAGGAGAAAAAAGGTGGTGAGGAAAGGAGAGGAAAGAAGGAGAAAAAAGAAGGAGAAAAAAGGAGAGGAAAGAAGGAGAAAAAAGAAGGAGAGGAAAGAAGGAGAAAAAAGGAGAGGAAAGAAGGAGAAAAAAGAAGGAGAGGAAAGAAGGAGAGGAAAGAAGGAGAAAGAAGGAGAGGAAAGAAGGAGAAAAAAGAAGGTGAGGAAAGGAGAGGAAAGAAGGAGAAAAAAGGAGAGGAAAGAAGGAGAAAAAGGAGAGGAAAGAAGGAGAGGAAAGAAGGAGAAAAAAGGAGAGGAAAGAAGGAGAGGAAAGAAGGAGAAAAAAGAAGGAGAGGAAAGAAGGAAGAGAAAAAAATTGGGATAGTTTTATTTGTCTCGACTTATGGAACCGTTTTTCTCACTATGACGAGAATTGAGTTTCATGAAAATTTTTAATAAATTGAACTTATGTTCATCAAAAAAAAAAGAAAAGGAACTCAAATGTGAAATTTCTTCTGAACGAACAGCTTTATGACTCGAGTGTGTAAATTCTCCTCTGAAAAATTAAAGTGGATCTGTTCATATCCCATTCAGTAAATCAGGGGCTTCCCGGTGTTCTTTCACGGTGCAGTTTGTTTCTGTATTGTGTGATTGTATAAAGGACAAAGAAACAGGAAGTGCTTTATTATTTTTTTTTTAGCTAACAGTTTCGTACTTGGTGCACGTGCGTTGTCCTTCCTTAGCAGAATTCCTAATAGAAATAAAATCCGTTTTACCTCGCGCGGGGTCAGCGGTTTGCAGATGCAGCACTTCCGTGTACTCCACGTTGGGCTCCTCGGGTTCTTCGACATCCACTACCTCACTGCTCTCTGTTACACAATCATTCCCACACCTCCGTATTTCACAAACACTGTGATGTGAAGTGCTGTCCATTCATTAAAACCACTGAGGTGATCTGAGTCATATCTAACATCCAGATCCAGAGCTGCAGTGGGACGTTAACTCACCTAAACCCGGCGGTCTCACGCTCCAGATCCCTCCTCCGTTACTGCCAGCGACTTTAACTACAAAACACAACAACATCAAAAATATCAGCATCCGATTACAGCCAATACAGCAACATCTGCAGTCATCCAGAGCTCTCCAGAAGAACCGAAATACAACAAGAGCTGGACAAGAACCGGTTTCACAGTTTTTTCTTGGATAAATTCTTTAAAATTGCAAAATTTATTCCAGATTCTTAATCAAATTGTAATTCCAATCAAACAAGAGTTCTAGAATGTTTACTTCAATTAAGATTTCCTGAAATTTCCTTTAAATTTGAGCCAATCATCAGCCCGAGACTGTCAGGAGAACTTTAAACATTAAACTGAATAATTAGAGTTCTTTAATTTCACCGCTAATCTGAGTCCAATCAATCTTTAGAGCTTGAACCTCAGTAAAACCCCGAACCTGATCACAACGAGTTCTAGGGTTCACAGCTCTAGAACCCAGGGAATGTTTTAAATTCTCCCGATTTACTTCAGTAAAAATCAGGACTACAAACATCTGGAATAACGAATCAAAACTGGGTTCTAGAATTAAACCTCAAACTATGGACGTCTAAAAAAAACAAACAAACAAAAAAAAACCAGTGATGAGTTCACCAGAGTTCTGGAGCAGAAAATCTAATTATCTAGAATTTCTAGAATAAAACGGGGGACTAGAAAAACTACTCAAATCAAAGACTTGAAGGACCTCAGGGATCAAACTTAACTCTAAAATACACCGACTTTTATAAACTGAATTGCCGAGTTCTGGAGCAACAGTGGAGAATCTCATAATAATAATAAACTTAAATCTAGAACATCGTACAAGCACTTCAATTATTCTATTCTATTCTATTATAATATAACATTCTATTCTATTTTAACAAACAAAGATTTTAAATAACAAAACCAAGTTCTTAATAAATCCAGAGTTCTAGAATAATATCCAGAGTCCACGGGGTTTCAGAAAAACAATACCGAGTTCTAGAATAAAGATACGAATCAGCCGACTGAATGATATTTAAATTATTTAATTAATAACGGCGTAATTTCTAAAGGACTCCACGTTGTAAAGTCGTTTTGTAAAGTGTAAATGATGGAAATCTAATTATAATTCAAACATTAGAAATCTAGAAGAACAAAACAGATGTAGAGTACGCACTCACATCACGGAATTATTCAGTAAAGAATCAATAAAGAATTTTTTTTTAAAAAGCGGAACTCTAGAAAAACCTCAGCTGAAGTTTGAAAGAATAAACCGAGTTCTTTAATAACAATGTGGAAAAACTGACGGGAGTCGAGAATGCAAACTTAAGTGGAAAACTTCTAGACTCAAAAACACAGAGGCTCCATATAAATAAACAAAGTTCTAGAATTGGAGAGTTTTTGAGTTGAAAAACTGTAAAATTCTGGAGTAACCCTAATTCTAGACCCCTGATCTCTAACAGATCGTTTACGAACCTCAAGACAAACGCCGCTGAGTTCTAGAGTAAGGGGGTAAAATGATGGGGTTTCTCAATAACACTGCAGATTTTAAGAGAAATCACCGGAATATTCCATTAGATTTGAGATTACACATCCATAAATACAGGACAGCGCAGCTCTGGAGATTATAGCAGGAGTCTAAACAGGAAGTTGCTGTTTGCTCCACGACGCCTCCACTTAGCAGCAATCAGTGCATTTCCTCCACCTGTGGAATTCATTTACTGGCTGAAATGAGGTCTGTCTGAGTTACGCAGAGTCGACTTTTACTACGTTTGAAGGCGTTTGAAAGGAGACAATCATTTTCTATACACAGGCATTGGGGGTGGGGTGGGGGGTGGGGGGTACTGAACACCAGAATTAAAAGTAATAAATATTTAGAAATAATTTAAATATTAAGCGTTTGACACTTGATTAAAAACAATAATATGATAATAATAATAAAGTAATCCAGGCAGGCATGACCAAATTTCCAAAATAAGGCATGATTTATTTATATTAGTGTGATTTATTAGCATGATACTCTTGTGATATTTTTATGGCATTTTATAGACGTGTGTCGAGTTTAAACTACAAACAGAGGACCACAAAAATCTACTTTACAAGAAAGATGAACAAATATGTAAAAAAAAAAACAAGTGCAATAAAAAATAACGATGTGTATTGAAGTGAATTAGAATAAATTAGCTATAAATTTATATAAATATGTATATTTTACAGTGTTTGGATTTTTGGATACTGTACGAAGAAGTACATTTTTGGAAAGCTGGAAAAAACATCAATAAGAAATAAAATGATGGGAGGAAAATAGAAAGAAAGCCAAAAGGTCGTCCGTAATCAGGGTTCAGTCGCTTTAAAAATACTGCGTAGATCATATTCCTCTTCCTTCTTTACAGAAATTCCACTTCCTCCTTTTCCTGTTCAATCCTGAATTTTTCCGAGGGAAAAAAAAAAGCTTTGTGGTCCATGTTTACATGTTTTCCAGGATCCTGCAGGCGATCCCTGCATTCCTGCCAACAGGAAGTGATGTCAGATCATCTTGCGTTGCATCAATCGTTCTTGTCCATTTGGTGTCAGAGTTCAGCGCTCCGTCTGGAATAAGATTTGTGGAGTTGAATCGTCCCGTGACATCGCAAGAAATTAAAGTAAAGCTCAGCTAAAGCGACAGCTAAAGCTAGCAGCAGCTTAGCAAAGCTTAGCCGTGCTGTTTCTCTGTGGTCCAGAATGGAGAACGTAGTGATGGGTGGGTTAATGATGGATATTAAGAGGCGAAGGAAGAATAAAAATGGGCTACCTTTAGGACTTTTGAGCGATAAAATGCTGGGAATCATGGGTACGAGATTACTGAGTCATCATCGTGTTTAGGGATGGCAGGCTTTCTGAGGAGCGAGTGAAGGAAGAAAATATGAGAATCATTCAGTATTTGATAAAAAGAACATGTTTATTTTCATAAATCTTTACGAGGACAAACTGGATCTTAAAATATACATATTTATATAAATATATATATCGTTTGCACCTTACTGTGAAGCTCGTCTACAGTCAACGCCACAATTATAGATAAAGTGCAAGTACGAGCAAATTCACTAAATAAACAACGACCTAAAATCCACTCAAGGATGTGTACCAAAATTATTGACCCCCCCCCCCCAAAAAAAATCCCCATTTGCTGTGATTTGCACCTGGAGAGAAAGCAGGGTTTCCTTGAACAGCTAGCTTCCTTCTTAGCTTGGTAAACAGAATATTATTGATAGGTTGTGATGGCTTGTTAGCACATGCTAACAACATGCTAACAGCTAAAAAAACACAAAACAGTTTATTCAATCAGTTCGTCTATATCGAATTTTCTGGAAAGATAACTCGATTTCTATTGGTGGATCCGCAGGGTTAAAGCTAATCATGACTAATCTGATTTGGTAGTCATTACAGGAAGTGATGTAATGATGTCCAAGCCGAGTAAATCTGAACTGAGTCTTGTGCATGTACCTGAGTCTTGTACCTTTGCAGAAGGGTGCCAATAATTATCATGCCGACGTACGGTACATAATGAACTCTAATTCGAGTAGCGTACCATGTTGCCTAATGTACTGATTGAGCAGCGCGCTAACCATGCATTGCGTCATAATGTGCTGCTAGTTGTATTAGCGCTGCATGTCTCTAACAGTGACTAGCGTTTATAGCTAATGGTCGATCTCTACAGAGGAAGAATTGAGAAGCGAAGAAGCAAGCGAACTCACACTGAGAGCTCGACCGTGGCCTCTCGTTTACCTGTGACAGAGAGAGAGGACGAAAAAGGGGGTATTTTGTTATGAGGAAGGTCAGGCATGGGGGCGATAGACACGCTAGGCGGGCTGTAGCTCTCACTACCTCGCTTAGCCCTGTAGCGTATCAGGAGGGCGAGTACGAGACCGATCACGCACAGCAGACACACGCTGACGATCAGGCCTTTCTTCCACATGCTCATTCTCACTGCATGGGGGAAAAAAAAACAAACACACAAACTGGTTGTTAGCATAGATGACTAGCATATAAAAACAACATTACATACAGACCTCAGTGTCGTGCTAGCTAAATTTTGTAGGGTGTTGACTCACCTGTAACCATGATGTAGTCGCTCATTATCTGTTTTCCCGCTCTGTTTAAGACTTCGCACTGGTACTTGCCGCTGTGGATGCTTGACACGGAAGGAAGGCTGTACTTGGAGTAATTTCTGGACACCGTATCAGTGTGTACAGGACTCTGCCTCCCGTCTTTGTACCATTTAAAGGTGATGGGTAAAGTTCCTTCTGAAATGCTGCACACGAAGTCGACGCCACTGTCTTCGCTGATGTCATCAGGCACCGGGAGGGTGATCAGGTTCGGCTTCCCTACCGGAACTGACAGGTACAAGAACACGGCGTGGTTTACCGTAAAGCCGAACATCGGAAACTAAGCACAGAACGAGTGAAGAAGGTAATTCGGTGGTATGTTCCACATCGATGGTTATCACTCGCTCACCTGTAACTAGAGCGTGTAGAGCTTCGCTTGTCTGAGCCGTGAAGTGACCGTTGTTCTGCGCCTCGCACCTCAAGTCTCTTATTTGGTTCTCAGAGCTTATGGTTGTGTTAAAGATGGCTTCCTGAAATGGACTTGTTACCGTGATGTCGTCCAGGTTTCTGTTATGCTCTTTCAGACTGTAGGTGATGGGGAAGCTCCCAGTTTCTGAGTAGCATTTGATCTGAAACAGCTGCCCCAGGACAACCTCGCCGAGCACCATGATGACGGGTCTGGACACAAGAACTAAAGGAAGAGAGGAAAAAAATCGGACTAAGTGCAACCACCACGAAAGCAGAAAATGAGCAGGTCCATCTTTCAAATATCTTAGGGATCGTAATCGATAGGTGAACTCATCACAGACATGATCATCTAGATTTGAGCTTTCAGAGAACCCTGGGTGCTCCTCTGAGCGTTATCTGGCGTTAAACTTTAAAAAAGATGTAAGAAATTTCAGAAAAAAGCTTTAGATTTTACCTTTTATATGGATTCTGATGTTCGAGATCTGAGCTTCTAGTGAGACACTAATCTAGACATTGTTCCAGATCTGAGCTTCTTGTGAGACACTGTTCAAGATCTGAGGTTCTAGTGAGACAACTCACTAGATCTGGACTTTTAGTGAAACATTGTTCTAGAGCTGCTCTCTCATAAACACAGGTCTGAGTTTTAGCTTTTGTGAAGATCATTTGAAAGTTTGATTGGTATGGAACGTTTAGAAGGATGCAGTGGAACCTTTTGCTTTGAAGACCAGGGATTGGCTCCATTTCATGATGTTGTTCACTTTAGCAGTACAAGTGTAGTTCCCGTCGGTCGCGGTGCCCGCCGTGGTCGTGTGCCTGCCCTCCGACATGCCGTTTATCTCCTGGTTGTCCCTGTAGATAGCGTACTTCACATCATGGCGTTCGATTCTCTGTGATGCAAATTCAGAGCTTGTACAGGTGACCGTAAACTCGTCGTTCTCGAACACCTCGAGCGGAGTGATGCTCAGCACCGGTGTGGAAAACAGCTCTGGAAAGTGGTACCAAAAATACGCGGTTAGTTCTCTGTGGCTGAATCTTAGTTCCAGTAAAGATAACTAAAGGTTACAGCTGGTTGCCCTCCAGGCGCTTTCTCACCTTTGACGGTAAGATTTGCGTAGTCGTTCTTCTCTATGTTGTTCACCACGGCACTGCACTCATACATCCCCGAATCGGACGCTACAACAGTGGCATTGAACTCAGCTCTGTTTTGATCCCAGAGGAGATGCAATCCTTTGGTTAGTGAGACTGAAGCCGAGCTAAAATTTTTTCCATTCATCTGACAGGTGATGAGCACTGTGTCTCCTTCTATGACTTCCGATGATGGGAAGACCCTGATATTTGGCATGAACTTCAGTTCTGGGTTGGAAAGAAAAAATGGCAACAAATATTCCCACTGCTACGCCTGAATAAAATAAAGGACCATTCAATAAATGACTGTAGATTATTTACCTACAACAACAAATCCTAAAGAGCTTGCACTGGAGACTCATTCATCCATTCATCCATTTTCTAAGCTGCTTAATCCTAATTTTGGTTGGCGCCCATCTCAGCCGGCTCTGGGCGAGGGTGGGGTACACCCTGAACAGCTCGCCAGACCATTGCAGGGCTAACACACACACAAGCATTCACACTCACACTTACACCTAGGGGCAATTTGGAACAGCCAATCAGCCTAATGTGCATGTTTTTGGAGTTTGGGAGGAAACCGGAGTACCCAGAGGAAACCCACACAAGCATGGATAGAACATACAAACTCCACACAGAAACGCCCCGAGCCTGGGAATCGAACCCGGGACCCTTTTGCGGCTAGGCGAACGTGTTAACCACTGTGCCACCATGCCGCCGCACTGGAGACTCCTTCCATAAAAGGTAAATAAACACTTAAAGAAAGAAAACTTCACTAAATCAGTGATCACGAGTGGGTTTTTCCCCTCACAGCCTACAGCAGTATAAATATTTTACTTTTTTTTTTTTTTTTCTTACGCAAGAAACTATAACATATTCAAATGAGTGCTGGTGTTTAAATAAATTATTCAACACAGTCTTGCCCAGTCAGAACGAACTAAATCTGAATGCTGCTTACTTTTCACATTCACGCTGACCTCGTTGCTGACGTTTGAAAGAAGCATTTCGGTTCCTACGCGCATAGAATACGAGCAGGTCAGCCTGGCCGTCTGTACATTCGCGAGGGTGTGATGCCTCTGCACCTCACCCCTCTTGGTGTTTCCCTGGTAGATGACGTCTGAGCCATCTTTAATGGTGAAAAGCAGCTCGCCGGACTCTTCTTCCGCGCTACATATGATTCTCACGATGTCACCTTCAGTCACATCGTTCTTATCCACACTTAGCACCGGAGTCTGCAGCCCTGCATGTCAGGAAAGAAAATACGTATATGTCTCTGTCTTTGCATTAGCATAAATTAGCATAAATACTACAAAACGCAAAAAGCTTCAACATTGTCAGACAGTGTTTCTGAATACTAATGTAATTGTCGTTCTCTTGGGAAGTTTTGAGGACATATAGAGTGCCCCCTGGTGGATGCTGTTTATGTGGTTGCCTCAGCAACAAAATTTTGAAATAATTAAAAAACAAACAATTAAAAGCAGAACAATGCGGTATACACATTTTACTTACTGCACCTTTAATGGCAATTCCTTTCTCTCAGCCCACAGGCAATAATTCAGTATAAATAAATTACTTATGGCACCTTTAATATACAACTCCATTCACTCAGTAGAACACTATAAAATATAATTTTCTCCCCTTTAATAACAGATTATTTTTGTCCTCCTACAGCAGAATAAATATTTTACTTATTGTAGCTTTAATGACAGCTGCTTTCTCCACTCACAGCCAGTAGAGCAGAATAAATATTTTACTTATTGCACCTTTAAAGATGGCCCCTTTTTCTCTACCCAGATGTAATGATTAATAATTTAAATAGGGATTTTATTATAAACATGCTCATCGAGTGATGGAATTAATGACCGCGTAAACCTTACTCATGGTGAATTAACTTTACTCTCGCTGCTTAGAGAACAGTGCTTAAGTAGTGCAAAGATAACTGTACCTGTAACCACGACCTTCTCCGTGGAACTGTCTTTGCTGTCACTGAAATGATTGTAGGTCACCTTCCCTTCACACTGGTACGTTCCCGAGTGGGAGGCCCGGGCACTGCTGATGGTATACGCCACTTGATGACTGGTGTTGGCCGGTGATATGTATATGGTGTTGTGCTTGTCGTAGTCTTTAAAGAAGCTGAACTGGAACAAGGGTGAAGCGGTGGGAGAGTGGACCACTGCGGCCTTGCAGGTCAGTTTCAGCTCCGATCCCCGCTTCAGTGTCTTTGCGGGCTCGACGGAAAGGGTGACGTTTTTGAGACGCAACTCTGAGGAAAGACGGGCCGGAGTTGTGATTACGGGCTTTTAAACAGCGTTTCAACTAAAGTACCATGGGCCACATGATAGCCATGCTAAGCTAAACAGAACAAAGCTAAAGCTAGCATGGCATTTAATCTTATTACTCTTATTTAATCTTATATCACCATCACCACCACCATCATCATGTGGTTTCATTATTAAACTAATTTTTATTAGACCAGAATGAAGATGAGACTTCTTCAAGCATGGCTAGCAGGCAGCTATGAATATTATTATTATTATATTATTATCATATTATTACTATATTATTACTATTATATTATAATTATTATTATTATTATCATATTATTTCTACTATTGCTATAATAAACTCTAATTCCACTGCATTGCTTAGCTAGTCTCAAAGAACTGATGCTAGCATGCTAAGTTTTACTGTTAGCATCTAGTTAATTCCCTACTTCTGCTTGTTGTTATGTTATTATATTATAATAATTATTATTATTGTGATTATTATCATTATTAATAACTTCTTAGAAGGTTTCACTGCACAACATAAACCTAAAAGCTAAATCCTGAATGCTAGTTCAACTGCTAGCTGTTATTAGCATCTCCAATGCTAGGTTAAAATCTAGTATTATTACATAGTTTATATATTTCTTTAAATATTATTCTCATTTAAAAGCACTTCATATCTTTATATTATCTACACAGAATAAAAAAGAGAGGATGAGATGCTAGCAGAGCAGAAGGTGTCATGCTAAGTCAAGCAGCAGCTACAGTTAATAGTTAGCCAGTTGCTAATAAGCAGGTAAGCTGGAAAAAGCGGCTAAAATAGTTATTCAGTCAGTTCTTGGTAGTTATGTGGTATAAGAAGTTCACGAATGTAGAACTGAGAGTTGGGATGATGCTAGCTATGCTACGTTTAAGAGATATGTTCATATAGGATAGAGAGAGAGAGAGAGAGATAGGATCATTAAAAAAAAACGAGATGGAGGGATGACGGCTTTTCTATCTGTCCATCTCGATCCACAACATGAAGGAAAATCACTCCGTATAAACAAACCCACACTTAGGAGGACGCAGGGGACAGGGGCGCTATTTTAAAACTCGAGGCACCACCCAGTGACACACACACACACACACACACACACACACACACACACACAGTGAAAGGTGAGACCATGCAAGTCATGTAATAGACACTTTCCTAAAAATACAGGTGAGCTTATTAAAACATCACGTGACAGCGTGAGGTCACATGATCATGCCTTTTTACAGATTTAATAAAGTCTCTGATTCGGATCGGGCGACACGGCGACATCATGGTTAGCATGTCTGTCTCACAGCAAGAGGTCCTGGGTTTGAGAATCAAATTCATGCCTAGTTTCCTCACTCACTCACTCATTCGCCAAACCACTTAATCCTACTAGATCGAATGTTTTCCTCGGTTAAAGAACACGTCTAAATCGGTTTATATGAGTCTCAGATGACGGGATCAGATTATGAGATGTTACTATAGCAACAATTACGTATTAGAACAACAATCTGAGTCGTGCTGACCAATCCGATTCAAGGATTCAACCTGGAGTAATTCTAACTTATTTTAATCACAGCGTGTCCCTAAGCGTCTTATTCCTGTTATATTACAGCAATTTTTTACTTAACATTCATTCATTTATTCATTCATTCTCGGAACCACTTAATCCTAATCGGGTCGCAGGGAGGCTGGAGCCTATCTTAGCCGACTCTAGGTGCACCATGAACAGCTCACCAGTCTGTCGCAGGGCCAGCACACACAACCATTCACACTCGCACTCAGGGACAGATTGGAACAGCCAGTTAACCTAAAGTGCATGTCATTGGACTGTAGGAGGAAACCGGAGTACCCAGAGGAAACCCATGCAAGCACGGGGAGAACATGCAAACTCCATACAGATACGCCCTCGCCGAGCCCAGGACTCGAACCCGGTACCTTCTTGCAGTGAGGCGGACGTGCTAACCGCTACACCTTCACCGTGGTATCCTTATATTAAACAAGTCCAACTTTTTTTTTTTTTTTTTTTATCTGTTTTTCATTTACAAAATAAATAATTGCTTATTTTATTATAATGTTATATCTACCTGTTTTATTCTCCTTATAACATAACAGCCATTGAATAGAAATGTAAAACTTTTTGGGTTATTAATAAAATCGTTTTTAAGTCTTGTTTTATTTCACTTTAATGTTGTGTAATGTTCTCGAAACGTTAGTTCCAGGTTCTTGTTGATATTCTCACAGTGATAAACACTTATTCCCTCACCAGCCTTAATTTAGAAAAAAGCTGTTCCAAAGCTCTGACACTGAAGACTTCTTCCCCGACGATAAATGATTCAGTTAGCATGTTAGCATGAAGATAAGTCATTGTATACTGACCTGTTTCCGCTCGTGTACCTGTCGAAAGTCATCAGAGAAAAAAAAGAGAGCGAGACAGACAGACAGATTAAAGGAATATCTTGAGAAAGTTGAATGAAATTCCAGTGTTCGAGTGACAGGTGAGTCCTTACAGGTGATGCTGATGAAGGTGAAGAGGAGGAGGAGGCGGAGGAGGAGACGGGAACATGGTATCGTCCTCATGGCTGAGCGCTACACTGATCGGCGAGTGTGAGAAACGGTGTGAGTGTGTGCAGTGGCGGGACGCAGGGAGGAGTCGCAGTGGCTATCACGCTGTACAGCATTCGCTCGGGTAATTGGACAGGAAGTGATGGCTGCTTCCTGAGGAAGTGTGGAGCGAAGCTTAGGGCATGGACTGGAATGTTCACACACTCAGAACATTACTCTGCACTGATACACTAATATCTCAGCGCAGGTAAACATCCGACATCATAACACACCTGAGAATGTTGTGTGACATCATCACCAGGAACCAATCAGATAATCAGCACATATATGGACTTGGACTGATTTTTTTGGACAGATTCATAAGGAATAGTTAACATTTACTTTAACCCCTTCACACCCTGCTGCGTCCACTGGAATGGACACGGTATATTTTTGGTTTATTATAAAACGAATGCTTCGTTACTGATTGGTTCCTGATTATCCAATCACAGTGAAGTTATGACCTGTAAAGACCTGTAATTAAGTCTAAGAAAGCTTCAGACATCAGACAAGACAAGCTTGGCTCTGATTCTGGACAGTAGGACGAGGAAGCTCGTTTAGCTCATCACTAAGGTCAGGAGAGAGGTGGTACGGTTCTCAACAATCATCATGGTACACTCACTCGGCCCAGGATTGGTTGGGGTGGGGGGGTGTTTCTGGTAGAATATTTTGTTTGGTAGATCCAGTCACTATTTTATCTTGATATCATAATACATGCCTTGGGCCTGCGCCATTAAACCAACACAGGTACATAAACAAACAAACAAACAGTAACTTCCAGCCGTGAGCTTGGACCGAAACTTTAAAATTTAAAAAAATGCAAGCAGACGAGACTGAAGTTCATTCACGTATTTGGTTTTATTTGAATGATTTCTTCTCCTTTCATAAAAACCACAGCCAGCAAAAGCAGCCTACAGTCACAGAGAGGATGTCTGATTGCATCAGTTCATTCTACTAGCTTCTATATTTTTTTACATTTTAAATCTAAAACATTAAAACTCAAAGCGAGATAGTCGTCCAGGTGTGCATGGGAGTCCTCCGCTCCTCTAGAGGGCGCTGAAGCGGGCGTGAGGTGGGTCAAGGAGACCAAGTCCTTCATTTTAAGCACCTGAAATCGGTCCGATCGGTGGCGGGCTGCCGTGTTTAAATCAACGTTTGATGGCGTAAGTAGGATGTGAGGAGAGCGAGGTGGGCGTGGAGAGATTTCCAGCTGAAACATCGTCCACAGTACGAGGAAAAAGAAATCAATCACACACACCCACACAAAAAACAAAAAAAATCGAGCAACAGAAAAAAAAAAAAGAAACAAATGCACAAGTACTGTTTTAACACACCCTCGAAGTCTTCCATTGGCTGAAAAGTTTTCGTCGCCTTAAAGGAGCAGTGTCCTTCGCAAAACAGATTGTCACTAAAGAATCTTTACATTTTCCTGATTATTACAAGTCTCGAACTCCGTTTAAAAATCACGCACCGCAACTTTAAAGATCGTTCGTGAACCTGAATGAAAACTAATTCCGTTTAAATTATCCGACTTTGGAAGGCAACCTGGATTTCAAAACCTGGACTGGGCCGTTAACTGGTTAGAAGCTGCTCCATAATATTCCTTTTGTGCCCTCAGTGGTCCGTCATGTGGCAGGAAGTGAGGGGAAGCGATAAAAACGAGGATGTGTTAACGACCGTACAGAAAACACAAGCGTGAAAATAATCACCAAAAAATGCCGCACATGACGTAAACGAGAAAAATAAAACGACTACAAAGAAAAAGAAAAGGTTGGAACCCTGTATTTCAGCTAAACACCAGGTTTGTGGGTTCTACAGAGAACCTTTAAAGGTTCCCCCAGATAATTTTTTCCCCAAAAATATAAATACTGAGACTTCAAGTCTCCGCCCCTTTTCATCCCATTATCTCATATAATGCAGCAGTTTGAATCTCAGAAACTTCAAGACTCCGCCCCTTTTCAAGACAAGTTCATAATGCATTAAAAGCATAACCCCACCCACCCATTCCAGACTCAGCCCCTTTTCTAGACTTCTGACCTCAGAAAATACATTGGCAAAACATAAGCCTCAGACTCCACCCCTTTGTAGACACTCAATCTCTATTGCATTCTGTGACTCAACCCACCTTCAGTAGCTCCGCCCCACTTTAATGGTCAAAATTAATGCATTAAGCCTGAATCCCGCCCTGATTTAAGGCCCCTGGTTTCACATAATGCATTGGTTTTAAGACTCCGCCCACTCCTAGACCCACACTTGTAAAGCCCTTGCCTTTTAAGGCCCCTAATCAGAGACGCATGTACTAGACTCCACCCCTTCTTTCAACACCCACTGTCACATAATGCGTTTATTAGAAGACCCCACCCACTTCTAGGCCCACCCTCTTTGAGCCCCCCCACTTTTAAGGCCTCTTTTCTAAGACCCATTTCCCAGATTCCATTCTCTCTTTTAAGACTCCGCCTACCTTGACGACCCCCTCTCCCAGACTACACTCTATTTCAACTCAAGTGTCACATGATTCCAACAACACTCCAAGACCCCACCCAATTTTTATGCTCCAAATTTCACATAATGTATTAAGGGTAAGACTCCACCCACTTATAACACTTCATATCTCAATATAATGCATTAGTAAAGAGTACCCTGGGCACTTCCTGCCCTCGCAACCCAGGCCCCGCCCCTTTTTAGACTCCAAAGAGAGGCAACTTCCCGGCCTCCATCACTGATCTGTAAAATATACATATCTGTTTTTGATAAATGCAGTTTAAATATACATACTGCTCAGCACAGCCAAGTCTACAATCAAGAACTCCAAAATAATAATAATAATAATAATAATAATAATAATAATAATAACTCTATTATTACTGTTGTTATTCCAATAGAGACTGTGAGAGTTCAGCAGCCTTCACTAAACATTCACGGTGGTAGTTGCATATGTACAGTCATTTACATCCCGCCCACTTGGGGCATGTAAAGTCAAAAGGTCAGAGGTCAGAGGGTCATGGTGTTATCTCAGTCTCTTGTCCGCTGAATAGATGGACATGTAGTAGTCGTTACTGCCCACGGCCAAGTGCGGCTAAAGAGAGAAAGACATATCTGTGTTACATAAACATGGAAAACCTGTGTGTGTGTGTGTGTGTGTGTGTGTGTGTGTGTGTGTGTGTGTGTGTGTGTTACCCAGTATGGGTGAAAAGCTAAGCAGCTGATAGCGCCGATCCTCTGCCCCATGAAGCCATCATAGTATTTAATATTACTGATGACATCACCAGTCGAGTTATACACGGCGATGAACTGATTCATAGAACCACTGCAGAGAGAGAGAGAGAGAGAGAGAGAGAAAGAGACAGAGAGAGAAAGAGAGACAGACAGAGAGAAAGAGAGAGAGAAAGAGAGACAGTGAGAGAGAAAGAGACAGAGAGAGAAAGAAAGAGAGACAGAGAGAGAGAGAGAAAGAAAGAGAGAGTAAGAAAGGGAGACAGAGAGAGAGAAAGAAAGAGAGAGAAAGAGAGACAGAGAGAGAAAGAAAGAGAGACAGAGAGAAAGAGAGAGAGAGAGAAAGAGACAGAGTGACAAAGGGAGACAGAGAGAGAGAAAGAAAGAGACAGAGAAAGAGACAGAGAGAGAGAGAGAGAAAGAGAGACAGAGAGAAAGAGAGAGAAAGAAAGATACATGGAGAAAGAAACAGACAGAGAGAAAAAAAGAGAGAGAGAAAGACAGACAGAGAGAGAGAGAGACAGAGAGAGATTATTTTGTTACTTACAATTCTGCCCCTACATTCACATTAACAAGAGGCCAAATGATGGAGCAGTGTTCATCTGCATCACTATTTTCTAAATTCTATGCGGTACTAAACCACGCCCTCTTCAGAATATAGGGTCCTAAACCACGCCCTCTTCAGTATATAGGGTCCTAAACCACGCCCTCTTCAGTATATAGGGTCCTAAACCACGCCCTCTTCAGAATATAGGGTCCTAAACCACACCCTCTTCAGAATAAAAGGCCCTAAACCACACCCTCTTCAGTATATAGGGCCCTAAACCACACCCTGTGTGTGGTTAAGGACCCTGTATACTGAACGGGGTGCGGTTAAGGACCCTGTATACTGAACGGGGTGCGGTTAAGGACCCTGTACACTGAACGGGGTGCGGTTAAGGACCCTGTACACTGAACGGGGTGCGGTTAAGGACCCTGTGTACTGAACGGGGTGCGGTTAAGGACCCTGTATACTGAACGGGGTGTGGTTAAGGACCCTGTATACTGAACAGAGTGTGGTTAAGGACCCTGTA
>JBCNYH010000021.1:11296180-11307191 GCA_039654325.1 Tandanus tandanus
GCAGTCATTACGTTATTGAGCAGTCATTACGTTATAGAGCACTCATTACGTTACAGAGCAGTCATTACGTTATAGAGACGTCATTATGTTACAGAGCAGTCATTATGTTACAGAGCAGTCATTACGTTATAGAGCAGTCATTATGTTACAGAGCAGTCATTATGATACAGAGCAGTCATTACGTTATAGAGCAGTCATTACGTTACAGAGCAGTCATTACGTTACAGAGCAGTCATATTATAGAGCAGTCATTACATTATACAGCAGTCATTATTTTACAGAGCAGTCATTATGTTACAGAGCAGTCATTATGTTATAAAGCAGTCATTATGTTATAAAGCAGTCATTACATTATAGAGCAGTCATTGTTATAGAGCAGTCATTACGTTACAGAGCAGTCATTACGTTACAGAGCAGTCATATTATAGAGCAGTCATTATGTTACAGAGCAGTCATTATGTTATAAAGCAGTCATTACATTATAGAGCAGTCATTATGTTATAGAGCAGTCATTACGTTACAGAGCAGTCATTACGTTACAGAGCACTCATTACGTTACAGAGCAGTCATTATGTTACAGAGCAGTCATTACGTTATACAGCAGTCATTACGTTATAGAGCAGTCATTACGTTACAGTGCAGTCATTATGCTACAGAGCAGTCATTATGCTACAGAGCAGTCATGTTATAGAGCAGTGATTATGTTACAGAGCAGTCATTATGCTTAAGAGCATTCATTATGTTATAGAGCAGTCATTACATTACAGTGCAGTCATTATGCTACAGAGCAGTCATTATGTTACAGAGCAGTCATTGCGTTATAGAGCACTCATTACATTACAGTGCAGTCATTATGCTACAGAGCAGTCATTATGTTACAGAGCAGTCATTGCGTTATAGAGCAGTCATTATGTTACAGAGCAGTCGTTACTTTATAGAGCAGTCATTATACTAAAGAGCAGTCATTATGTTATAGAGCAGTCATTACGTTATAGAGCAGTCATTATGTCATAGAGCAGTCATTATACTAAAGAGCAGTCATTATGTTACAGAGCAGTAATGACATTATAGAGCAGTCAATAATTCATAGAGCAGTCATTACTTTACAGAGCAGTCATTACTTTACAGAGCAGTCATTACGTTACAGAGCAGTCATTATGTTACAGAGCAGTCATTACTTTACAGAGCAGTCATTACGTTACAGAGCAGTCATTACGTTACAGAGCAGTCATTATGTTACAGAGCAGTCATTACTTTACAGAGCAGTCATTACGTTACAGAGCAGTCATTACGTTACAGAGCAGTCATTATGTTACAGAGCAGTCATTACTTTACAGAGCAGTCATTACTTTACAGAGCAGTCATTACTTTACAGAGCAGTCATTATGTTACAGAGCAGTCATTACTTTACAGAGCAGTCATTACGTTACAGAGCAGTAATTATGTTACAGAGCAGTCAAGCAGTCATTATGTTACAGAGCAGTCATTACTTTACAGAGCAGTCATTACGTTACAGAGCAGTCATGATGTTATAGCGCAGTAATTATGTTACATAGCAGTCATTATGTGAGAGAAACGGCATTATGTTACAGAGCTGTTATTACATTACATAACTGTCTTTATGTTAAGGAGCGGTCATTATGTTATAATTTTGTTTACGTAAAATGGATACTGAACTAGTCCCTGTGAGTTGTTGCTATAGCAACCATAAAGGAGAGAATGTGTGTTTGATTATTCAATAAACCGCAGAGCAGAAAATTCAGATCGAGGATCAGTGATTATTCCATTTCTTCTGCATTTTATAAATTAAAGCCATTAACACACACCAGGGTATCGATCGCCTTTAAAAACCTCACAGACAGATACAGACACACACACACACACACACACACACACACACACACACACTTTACAATTTACTGTACAGTGTAAAGCTGCGGTGTGTGGTGTATAAAAGGTGGGTTATGATATTAAAATTTTATTCTAGTGATGATTCTTAAAATTATTATATCGATACCTTATATCAATAAAAAACTAATAAAGAAGAAAGAAAAAAGGAAATGAAAGAAAAGAGGGATTGAGAGAGGGAGGAAAGGAATTAAGAAAAAAAGAAAGATGAAATGAAAGAGGGAAGGGAGGAAGGAAGGAGCGAAGAAAGGAAGATAGAAAAGGAGGGTATAAAACAACTGGATGAATGAAACATGAAGGAAATGAGAGATGAGAGCATCGAGGCAAAGAAGGATTAGAAATTAATAATATTAAAAAATGAATGGAAATGAAAGGAAAACGTCTGAATGAAAGTATAAAATGATTGAATAAAAGAAAAAAGACAGAATAAAGGATAAAAAAAGAGAAAAAAGAAAGTATGTGAATGTGACAAAAGAAACAGGAAGTATAAGTCCATATAAGGAAATGTGGGCATGTCTTTGCTACATCTCTGAAATCGACTGAAGCCAATTAACACGCTCAAGGCTTCATGGGTAATTTATTGAATTATTATTTACGTTTTGCTTGAATGTTTATCCGAGTAATGCTAGCGATCTGGTACTGCTATAACCATGGCAACAAAGCAGCAATCTTGACTCCACGGCGATTAGTGATGATACGAGGATTATGTTTTTATGTACAGTACACAAAAGGTCACTATTGATATTGCAATAACGGCGTTCCTGTGATCGATTGTCCGACTCTCACACCTCACTGCTGCAGTGTGTTGGAGTTGTTGCTGTAAATTATGATGTGCATCATGGGAAATCAAGGCAGCGGTGATATTCCTCTTCATCCTGCACATCATCGGCGGCTGATTGTGTTCCCGGAGCTCACAAAGTGATTAATGAGCTCCAGTAAGTGAAGTTGAATAGAGCGTTTTTTTCCCACGGTGAGATGAAGAGAGTAACGTACAGCGAGTTGGTCTTTACTATAGAATTAAAACACTACAGGACGGTGCAGGACAGGGAGCGACGGCGTCTCCATCCATTCTGAAGGGGTTTATTTCACGTTAATGACCAGCTCGAGCTGCATACTCCACTTATTACACGCCTACTTACTAAAATAAATAAACAAATAGAAACTGATTAATAATTTACTTTAGATTAAAAAAAAAACAATTCTGTCTTCTGCTAATGATGGGGTTCCATAACAATGGTCTATTATCCAGAAATACCAGACTGCAGAATGTAACTGACCAATTAGGATCGAATATACAAATGTGGATCATGCCATGTAGTCGTCATACCGCACTATGTAGTCGCCATTTTACAACATGTGCTCGTTATACTGTGTCTTGTAGTTGCAGAATCATGTTGTGTCGTGACTCTACTACATCACATCGTCATCGATTCAGGTCGTGTAGTCACTATGGCGTGCCATGTACTACAGAATCAAGTCATGTAGTCACCGTACCACATCATGCAGTTTCTGTACCATCAAGTAGCCGTAGAATTGCATCATGTAGTCTCTTAATGTCATGCGGTAGACGCATCATGTCATGCGGTAGACGCATCGTGTCACGCGGTAGACGCATCGTGTCACGCGGTAGACGTATCGTGTCATGCGGTAGATGTATCGTGTCATGCAGTCACATCATCGGTGTATACAGGCAGACAGTTTTGCTCAGTGAATAAACAGAACTGTAATTCACTCTGAGCGTGAACATCACTTAAACAACCTGAAAAATCTGTCCGGCAGGCAGACGTTTGACGCGAACCTCATAAAATCCAAGGCGGCGTCAATAAACATCTCCGACTGCATTTCAAATTCACAAACGCAAACGCGGAATTAATTTCCTCAAATCGTCATCAGGCTGGACGAGGTTATGAAACTTCAGAGGCTGAAGCCCGAGGGTGGGGAACACACACACACATTGTGATTTTATACTCGTCTCCTTATTTACAGAAAGTCACTCAGGGCGTGAATATTTCATTAAAAAAAGAATCGTAGAGAGAGACTCATCATAAATGCACACACACACACACACACACACACACACGCTTGTTTTTTTAGTAAACACCTCGTATTTCTCCTCACACACGTTTACCTACGAGCTCCAAACATATTTTTACAGGAAATGCATCCTCCCTTCATTCTTTTTATCTTTCTTTCTCAACTCGACAACACTTCTCTCTCTCATCTCATTCATGTCTTTACCTCTGTCCCCCCTGCACGTTAATCCTTCTCTTCTTTCACTCCTTCATTTTTCCTTTTCATCCTCTAATCCTTTTATCTTTCTTTATCACACACTACTGTTCACTATTCCTGTCGTTCTCTACCATTAACGCTCTATTTCTGTCTTTCTTTTTCTTCATCCTTTCTTTATGTTCTTTGCCCTTTTTTCCCTCTTTCTATCCTTTGTTCCTGTTTCTTTCTTTCATTCTTTTTCATCTTCATTTTTTTCTCTCTTGCCATCTTCCATCCTTGCAGGATGTCCATATTATTATTACGTTTTTTCTTAATCCGTCATTCCTGTCCCACAGGTCAATCACTCGCACGCTCTCCTGTAGCTCCGCCCACTAAGCCGATGTTCTAAGCATCAGCATCAAATATCATAACGGAATACAAAACCCCGACACATCACCAGGATTAACACACACACACACACACACACTCACCCTGTCCTTCATCCTCCAGCTCTGTGCGAGCGCTTTCGAGCCCTCGATCTTCTCCAGGTGGCGTTTCTTCATGAAGGCGAGAGGAAGGTTCCAGTCGCTCATGTCAGCCTCGTCTTCCTCAGAGAGCGCCACGGCGGGCGAGTGAAGCAGCTCCCCGTCCATTTTCATCAAGGCTTCTAAAACACACCACACCACACACACCACACACCTTTTACTCGGTGCATCATACAAACTTCATATGGATCCTTATTCTGTTCCTATATTTACGACATCTGCAGGACGGAATTTTTTCCTTGGTTATTTCTCTGGGAGCTCTGGGTCCATATTAATAACACGAAAAGAGAATAATAAAAAGAGTTATACACCGCCTAAACGCAGAGCTCCTGACAGATATCTCTATTGATAGGGGTCCGATGCTAATTATCCGTTTAACGAGTTCATGTTCCGTGTTACTATTTGTATATATATATATATATATATATATATATGTATGTTTTACTCAAAGTAAGTTACGTTAAGCTGCTTTTAGACGGACACTTGCACCGGAACAACTTACACCAGAAACAAGTTGCCTCGCGCAACCGCCCGTGTCAAAATTATTTGTTCCGGAACAACTTGACACCGCTGGGATCGCAACTAGCTGTACTTTTTGGGGTGGTGCATGTTGTTTCCGGGCCCAACTTGCTGTCTGAACACAATCGGTGTAGATCAGGTGAGCTTACATGTGCGTAGAAGCGTCCATCAGGGTTATTAGGTCATTTCGCAGTAGACAGGCGGGTCTCCTGCAGCGGTTTGCTTGCGTGTTGTCCCTCTAGCTTCTGGCTTAGCACCAATTTAAGAGTGAACATGTAAACACGTAGTAAAGTGGGTGCAGCTGGCTCCGGGTGCATGTTGTTCCCGTTGCCCGTGTAAAAGCAGCTTTAGATTGTGTGAGTTTATTCTGTGCGAGTCTGAGCAGTGGTGTATGAGCCTCTGTTTTTTGGGTTACAGCCTCGTTATTGTTTTAGGGCTGTTCCAGGATGTTATTGGATCAGTGGCAGTACGAAAGGAATAAAACACTCCTGGACGTTCTGTTACGCCGGGATTAAGATGACATAAATTCAACCTGATTTTGTTGTATCTGAAAATTTCCGGCATCAGACTCTTTTTTAGAGCAACGTAACCGAATAGCAGCAGTGTGGCGTCTGGGACACCGTCCCACGACGCTCTCACGGAAAGCCTGTGATGTCAGAAAAGTTTATTTTCTCACCTAGATCGACACGTTTCTTAAAACCCTCTCCACTTGCCATGATGGACACCATTCCTGAGCCTCCTCTCTGATGAGAAAGACAATCAGATTTTTTTCGTTGTTCTTTCATTTCTTCACTGATTTTCTGAAGTGCTTAATCCAATTAGGGTCATGAGGAGGCCGGAGCCTACCTCAGCCAACTGCGGGTAAAGCCATGGCACACCCTGAACAGCTCGCCAGACCATTGCAGGGCCAACACACACACGACCATTCACACTCACACCCTGCGGCGATTCAGACCAACCAACTAGCCTATTGTCCATGTCTTTGGACTGCAGAAGGAAACCAGAGTACCCGGAGGAAACCCACGAAAGCACTGGGAGAACATGCAATGCCCACATAGCTGAGCTTGGGACTCGATCCCACGACCTTCTTGCTGTGAGGCGTCTCCACCCCCCCCCCTCTCTGTGACATCACCTGCTTACATTTCAGAGAGGGCGGGTGGAGACGTCACAAAGAGGGCTACTCTGACATCATCACAGAATGTGTGGGTCAATCATTAGGTGATGATGTCACACAGAGGGGAGGTAACATCACAGAGACAGACAGACGGACATAAAGTCGAGCCCGTGCCGGTCTATCACACATAGCACAGTAGTACAACCGCGTCCACACAGGAAGCGACGAGCGACCATGCAAAGTCAACGATCGCCAGTGAAATGAGCGACGAGAGGCGACAATTTCTCAAGGTGCACAAAGTGGGTGGAGTTCAACTAAACCAAGCTTTAACGCGACGCGATTCGAGTGACAACCAAACAGAGCTTAAGACATCGTTGACTGACAGATGCCGCCAAACACCGAGATCCAAAACCTTTTCCTATTGGCTTCCACAAACCGCGTAGCAAAGCGATTCGCGCGTCGCTCCCTGTTTGGATGCGGCTAACTTCGACAAAAGCTTCGTGGAAGCGACTCGGGAAAGGTTTGGTGGGACTCCGTGCTTGGCGGCACCTGCCAATCAACGGTATCTTCGTGCGCTGATTGGTTATCGCTCATGGGAGACTTCGGCACAGTTGAACTCCGCCCACTTCGCATCACTCGAGAACGTCCCACCTCTCGTCGCTCGATCTTGTACCTCATCGCCCCTCTGTGTGGATGCGCCCTAACAGTTTTGTGGGGGGGGGAATAACTGTAGCAGCATAAAAAAAACAAACAAAACAACCTGTTTTGATATGCAAATGACCCCCTGAACATGCAAGCACCCCGTGACGTCATCAGACGACTTCTTTTGAGCATGCATTAGCTACTGTGTTCTGAAAGAGTTGGAAACTCTGGTGTATCCACACACACACACACACACACACACACACACACACACACACACATGCAGTGAACACACTATGGCTGCGTCCCAATTCGCAGAACATGACAGTTGGGTTGGTGTGTGATGTGATCAGACCTGGTACAAGACACAGCAGTCCACAACCTCAAGCACGAGCCACGGAACCGGTCCAGAGAGAGTCGCCGGGTGTTTATTTCGCTGTACTTTATTATTAGAATGTTTTTAAAGGGGAACGTGAGCGCGATCCTTCACTAGGGGTGACAGATCGGACGCAGGCCCACCAACACCGCCGCCACTGTGATCATCATCATCATCATCATCCTCTTCTTCATGTTCATTTTCACTCGCGCGCGGCCCCTCCAACGCTCCAGCTCGGATAAACGCGTCCGCGCGCGCCTTCCGGTCGTCCACGGTTTCCGGCCGAATATAAAAATGCACCGAAATCGATTCCCACTTCTTTTTTTCCTTTTTTTCTTCGCCCCCTTCGCCGACGCGAGTTGTTGCTCAGCACTCGCGCAAGGGCGCCGCCATCTTGTCGCACGCCCAGAATGCACCACACGCAGCGTGCGTGGTGACGTCATCACGTCCGACGTCATCACCCGGCGTCTGTAGCTTGTCGAGGCGAAGCTGTCTGGCTTGCAAGCGTCAACAAAAACAAAAACAAAAATAAAAACAAATGATACACAGGAAAAATTATAAACTCGGTAATAATATTAAGTGGTAGTTTATTGTTGCATTTATATATGCAAACTTTTTTTTGTAGAATTTCGTTCAAAATTTTGTGAATAAAATGTGAATTAGTAAATAAATAAGTTACAGTATGTAGGAAATATAAACACGTCATCAGTCAAATCTTTTCATTCTTTCATTTTATGGTCAAATCTTTATTAAAGAATATTAGATACTATAAGGAAAACCTTGTTATTTCTGTAAACGGAAGCCTGTGATGTTACAGCTGAGGAATGAACACTGGAGACTCATTCCGTATCTCTAATAAACATCTCACAGGAAACATCACATCTTTCTTTATAATCCGGTGATGTGGAGACGGGCGGGACGGTGACGTAACGGTCTGCACGTCTGCCTCAAAGCAAGAGGGTCCTGGGTTCAAGTCCTCCCCTCATGTTCTCCCTGTGCTTGCCTGGATTTCTCTGGGTACTCCGGTTTCCTCCCACAGTCCAAAGACATGCACGATAATTAGACTAATTGGCTGTTCCAGATTGCCCCAAGGTGTGGGTGTGAAATGCCTCCCCGTGACCCTGATAGGAATAAAGCGGTTCAGAAAACGAATAAATAAATATCTGAATGTTTATGTGGTGCACCTTCCATACAAGAATTTAAAGCTGTGATGGTCTCACACTTCATTCATTCATCCATTTCCTAAGCCGCTTAATCCTAATTAGGGTCGCGGGGAGGCTGGCGCCCATCTCAGCCGACTCTGGGCGAGGGCGGGGTGCACCCTGGACAGCTAACCGGGCCATCGCAGGGCAAACACTCACACAACCATTCACACTCACACCTGGGGCGATTTGGAACAGCCAATTAGCCTACTGTGCATGTTTTTGGACTGTGGGAGGAAACCAGAGTACCCGGAGGAAACCCACGCAAGCACAGGAAGAACATGCAAACTCCACACAGAAACACCCAGGCCTGGAATCGAACCCAGGCCTTCTTGATGTTAGGCGGACGTGCTAACCACCATGTCACCGTGCCGCCCAGTCTTACACTCATAGAAGACTAATTAGCATCTTTTAACCAATCAGAACCGAGAATTCAGCAGCACTTTAAAATATCTTTGTGAACTCTGTACGTCACTGAGGAGAAATTGTCCTGGCAAAGCAGTGACTTTGGGACTGATGCCTTTTTAAGTACCAAAGTGGAGGCACGTGGTGATTTGCAGTGTGTGTGTGTGTGTGTGTGTGTGTGTGTGTCAGTCCTCCTTTACTGTTCACCCAGCAGTAGCTGACAGTGTGATGGAGTGGAACACAATTCATTCACCTTCCCCTTTATAACTTAATTAAAAGTGAGACACAGTGCATCATGGGATTGCTGCTGGGAGCAGTGAGGGTGTGATATTTATCCGATTTCCCGAAGTGACAGTCCTAAACTGTTTCTTATTTCTTTTATTAGAGAACTATTCCAAAACACGGATGGCAAGAAGTGATCGATATCAATTCTGCAGTCTGGCTTCAAGAATCACAGAATCCCTTATAAGGAAAGAGACGGCTGGACCCTGACGGAAAAATCACAGACATGTCCCATGTCATCACACGTTCTTCAGAATCACACGTGAAGGTGTATTTCAACCGTGTACAGGAGCTCTGACATTGAGCTCATACAGTGACTTCATGTGAAAAATGTATGAATAACTGAAAGAAGACGGATTTATTTCAGGAAATTTCGCAATAAATGAAACTCAGTGCTGTAGAAGAGAACATGAAAAAAAAACCACATGAAAATGAATTTGGTTGTAAAAAAAAAAAAGTGAATCGCATGTAGAAATAAATGAATCATGTGGGGAGGTGGGATGAATCACATGGGAAAATGAATCACTTGGAAATTTAATATGGACAAATGAATCGTGTGGGAAAAACCAAAAGGAATCATTAAAGAGTCACATGTGGAAATACAAGAATCAAGTGGGTGGATAAACGAATCAAATAGAGAAATCACGTGAATTTATATTTCATTAATTTTCATGTGATTTTTGTTTCAATTCATGAACCATGTGAACAAATGAATCATCTGAAAAGTCACACGTGGAAATGAGTCATCTAAAATCACCTTCAAAAATATACTACATGTTAAAAAAACAGTACAACTTAAAAGGGTGTGAAACATGATGCACACGTGTGTATAAAATACTGGCAGCACAGAACGTCTGCCTGACGGGCTTGGCGAGGGTGTTTCTCTGTGGCGTTTGCATGTGTTTGGGTGGGTTGCCTCCAGATACTCCAGTTTCCTCCCAACTGTCCAAAGACATGCACGTTAGGCTAACTGGCTGTTCCAAATTGCCCCAGTTGTGAGTGTGAGTGGTAGTGTGTGGCCATCCGCCTTCGCCCAGAGTCGGCTGAGATAGGCTCCGGGCTCCCCGCGACCCTAATTGGATTAATAGGTTCAAAAAAATAAATGAATGAATGACTGAATGGAAGAATTAAAATCTCACACATGAAGTTGATGGGATCTCTCCTCTTCTTCTTCTCCTTCTTCTTGCCGCCCTCAGGTGAGTAACCATGTCGCTTTACAAAGCCACTCCTCTCAGAGAAACCAGCTCCCTCATACGGCCTCAAGTAGACGTAGGTGGAGTCTTAGCTTCTTCCTAAAGAGGATGAAACCGCGAAGCATTGTTGGCGTTCATGGGTACCAGGGCATGTTCGTATATGCTGATGGACGTGTGAACCATATGTCTGGGGGCCGCGTCTCCTCCGAGTCCTTTGTAGTTCTGCCTGGGGCCCTAAGGTTGCGGTGTAGAGGTGCAGTACTACATAAGGCTTGCTGTTGGAGAGGGTATGCACTGGCAGGAGACACTTGAGCATTCGGCTCTCCTTTCGCTTTTAGAGCGAGAAAAAACCTCTACTAGCTGCACACTCACACTGGATGCATCACAACTACCATTTAACAACACACACTAAAACAAAAATCCCAACAAACACAGGCTGCTTCATGAACTACTTCCAGATGAAAGTGTGTGTGTATGTGTGTGGGTATATATGTGTGTATATGTGTGTGTGTGTGTGTGTGTGTGTGTGTGTGGGGAGCAGGGGGGTCGGGGGGGGGGGGGGGGTAGATGGCTCTCAAACTGTTCTTTGTTTCAGTAGAGTGTAAACGACTTACAGC
>JBCNYH010000021.1:11323780-11337302 GCA_039654325.1 Tandanus tandanus
ACACTCAACACCCCAACAACCACACTCAACTGTTCACACTCAACACCCCAACAACCATACTCAACTGTTCACACTCAGCACTCAACAATACACAGACTATTGTACACAGTACACTTTCAATAGGAGCTCTGTTTTTGTTGTTTGGTCTTCAGGGTTTTATGTAAGAAAATAAAAGCGTAATACGTCTCTTCAAATGTTTGGAGTGTAAACACGAGAGTAAACATTTAGCAGACAGAAATAAAGAGCTGCATCACAAACATCTGCATAAATGTTTCAAAATGGCCGTGTTCCACCCGAGTGCTGGCTGTGTGTTTGTTCATAGAGTGTGTGTGTGAGTGTGTGTTTATATTGTGTGTGAGTGTTTGTGAGTGTGTGTGCTGCAGTGAACAGCGAGTGTGATCTATTTCTGTCATTAGGAGAGAGTGGGCCGTAATAGAAGCCTGCATTATTCACAAATTCTTTCTGTATATATCGCTCTCTCTCTCTCATTTTTTTTGTCTTTCTGCATATCCATCCATCTTTTGGTTTTAAATCTCTAACTCTCCATCCTTTGCTTTCCCTTTCCATATATGGAACAGGAGGTGGAGCAAATAGCTATAAGGTGGGCGTGGCCTGGAAATGACAACACGACCACAACATGACCAACCCACACTGCTAAATCACCTGACCACTCCCCTGATCACATGACTAATCCATTGATCCCCCTGACCACCCCCCTGGTCACCCGACCACTCCCCTGATTACTTAGTTACTCCCCCGATCACCTGACCTCTTCAATGTTCACCTGACCTCTCCAGTGGTCAGACGTTCACTGACAAATTATCCAACCAGACGAGACAAAGTGGTCTGAGTGAAACAAAAAATTAAATTATACACAGTAGCATCTCAGACACACACACAGACACACACACACACACACACATCATCTCTCTGATCTCTACATCCTACGTCCGAGATTCCAGCGTGTACGTTTCACATCCCGGCTTCTACACAGGAACTCTACACTGCTGCAGTGGAGATGATGTCAACGTACAGGGTGTCCCCCCAAAAAAGGTGGTGCCAAAGTTTGTTGGTAGCCCAACCTCAACTGTCCTCAGTCGCCGACGAAGCGAGGACGAAGCATTCCTCGCAAACAACAGCTCCGTGATCGCCACGCAGCGGGCCTTTTAAAACCCCAGTAGCTCAAACAGGGTCTTGATCCCCTTGTCAGGGTTTATTTCTCTATGGTGACTGACTCGATGGGCGTTATCGCTTTTAGAATACTAATGCTATTCAGCTTTTACACATTATACGCAACGCAGACACACATTATTCTTCCTGATTCCACCCTTTAGCTTCCTGAGTGAATCAGTTCCATGTGCGACTGCAGCGCCAGCCTGTGGTTTGACCCTGCTGCTGTGCCGAACATAACCACAACGTTAACAGCCCTTCTGCGGACATCCTGCTTCCATGTGCTGCGGTCATTGCAGTAATGTGTTCTGCAGTACGGTAAAGATACACATGGGTCCGGAAGCCCGGTTCAGATGTAGTGACCGCAGAAATCCCTCCATTTCTACAACCTTTACTCTCATTCGCCACCACTTTACGTTCATTTAAAGGATGAACATTTTGTCTTAACCGAAGACAACATTAGCGTATATTAGCATTAAGTGAAACAGCACCAAAGCATAAACAATAAGATTAGAGAGAGAGAGAGAGAGAGAGAGAGAAAGAAAGACGACTTACCAAACAATCTGTACTGCCTCTATAACTCAATGTAAAACACTGCGTCGCGTTGAACTCTGCATTCTTATTGGTCAGAAGATGTTGATTTATTCTCTGGAGCAGCAGCGCGCGTTTATTTTAAAGCACTCGTTATTTTCTTTCAGTCATTCATTCGCCGAACCACTTAATCCTAGGAAGGGAAGGTGCAGCTCACTCCCCCCGCCGCCATATATTTTTCCTGCTGGTTTGGGAATTGAACCAGTGACCTTTAGGTCCCAAACCTGCTTCTCTAACCATTAGGCCATGGCTGACCCTACACTCACAGCTAGGAGAAATTTGGATTGCATTGTCCGCCTCACAGCAGGTCCTAGGTTCGAGTCCCGGACTTGGTGAGGGCGTTTCTGTGCGGAGTTTGTATGTTCTCCCTGTGCTTGCATGGGTTTCCTCCAGGTACACAGGTTTCCTCCAACAGTCCAAAGACACAGTACACTAACAGCAGACTAACTGGCTGTTCCAAATTGCCCCTAGGTGTGAGTGTCCGCCTTTGCCCCGAGATGGCCTGTGGCTCTAATAGGATGAAGTGCTTCAGAAAATGAATGAAAATATTAATAATAATAATAACAATATAATAAAACCTTAAAAATATTTGTACCAGTAGGAGATATAAGGAGAGATTTGTTTTACAGGATATACAGTGTATCTCTCTTTCTCTCTCTGGAGATTTTCAGAGATATCCTGATATCAGTGCGACGATTTTCGGGTAACGCCGCCTGTAAGGCCATGCTGCAGCGACACACCGGGTCAGAAAGCTGTTTTTATTAAAAGCTGCCTTGCCAGGAGGTGGATATTACAGCAGGGACCTCTGTCTCTGTCACAGCGCGGAAAGGAATAAATCAATAAAGGGATAAGTGAGAACAGCACCGTGTTTTGTACAGCATATGGCACTGGTGCGCTTTTGTGGAAATCCAAACGAGGGCCGATAAATGAAGACAAAGTGCGCCGGTGAACACGCTCCAGTCCGGAGAGGATTCCCCGAGTACACGCTTAATTGCCAAAACATAAACCCAGGGTCTAATTTTCTGCAGAAAAATACAGATCCAGGTGGATCAGGATGCGAATTAAACCCAAAACGCAGAGGTCGTCAGCGGATAATAAAGCGGTACACCTTCACTTCCACAAAGCGCTCCGTGTGCAGGTGCTGAGGCCAAAAAATATCCAATTAAGATTCAGTCCATTAACTGATTCCTTCACAAACTCCACATCCACAGCAAGTCGCTGATTCAAACTCTTCTGATCGATAATGAGACAAATTACAGCGAGCGTTGAGGTCAGTTTGGAGAAACGCAGGACGAGGAACGGAGCATGTGTGAAAAGATTATTAGACTGATGAATTAAACAACACCCATCTGGTTCTGTGTTCATCTTTAACAAGTGTAGTTAGAAGATGATCAGAACAAGCTCATTATTGATGATGGTGGTGGTGGTGGTGATGATGGAGATGATGATGATGATGAAGATGGTGGTGATGGTGATGAAGATGGTGGTGGTGATGGTGAGATTATGGTGGTGGTGATGATGATGGTGGTGATGATGATGGTGGTGGTGATGATGATGATGGTGATGATGATGGTTTAGACTCAAGCATTATCCACTCAGAAACTAAGGCTTTTAATCCCCTGATAGTGGACCAATCAGATCGCACCATTCCCGTGTAGTATACAGTCTACTAATTCCAGTTAAATCCTACATCCATCCACTCCTGGATTATTCAGAATTACTCCACATGGATGGATCGAAGAGAATCACTGTTGAAGATTTTGATCGAAATAAACAGTCAGACAGACAGAAACCATAATACATCATTACACCACCTAGTGGCACAGGCATAAATAAATAAATAAATAAATAAATAAATACATACATACATACATACATAAATACATAAATAAATAAATACACAAATAAATAAATAAATAAATAAATACATAAATAAAATCAGGCAAGGTTTTGTTGGACTTTTTCCACTGCCACTTTTCTGCTTAGGGAATATTAGGAGCTTTCGACATGTTTCCTTGTTTAATTATCTGCAGTGAGAAAACAAAAGAAACCAAAGAGCAAACGATCCAGAAGTATTGACTCCCCTGAGCTGCAGGTTTAGCAGACAGCTGATGAGAGAGAAATGGTTCATGAAAGTTTACCTGGAACAGTTCCTGACAGAGAAGCGTTCTGTTCTCGGGTTCTACCCAGAACCACTGAAGAACCGAGGAACTAATGCACCGACTTTCTAAACAGATCCAGCTGCAGGAACAGGACACGCCCTGATTCCACGGAATATATTGATTCTGCGGCTGTTTTGAATACTTGATCCTGATTGGTCAGTCACGGCATTCCGCAGTCTGTTATTTCTTTATAACACACCTGTGCTGCGTTAAACAAACTGTTGCTATGGATTATCACTAGCAGAATTCTATCACTATCTTTAAATCATTATTTGGTTCCAAATCATGAATTTCTGTAATAAGTTGCTTGTAATACATGAGGTTCGTCTGGGTTTGTTTTGTGATAATTGGTGACCAGATGGCTGTGTAGGATACATTATTCCCTTAAAAATGCCAGAGCCACAGTTCACACGTCACTCAACATCTGGAACAAAAAACCCCCCAAAAAAACCCAAAACACATTTATCAGGTTTTAGGCCACGCCCACTTCAGATTTAAATCAGAAAACAGCTGCAGGTAAAAGCAGAGATCAGATCCTGATACGCATCAAGTCCGAACGCAGGACATCAGGACCTTCCTGTAGCGCCCTGCACCGTCCAAACGCAGAAGTGGCACCTTTACATCAGGGGGAGTTACGAGAGGGGCGTGGCTTTCGCACCAAGGAGGACTGACGCGCGCGCTCTGCGCTCCTATATAAGCGGTTCCGCGCAGCGCAAAACCCCACAACCTCCTTTTACGCGTCGGGACGTCGGGAGGCAGAACAGAGCAAAGTACCCCTGCACACATCTCCCTCTCTACAGGAGCCCAGAATGGAGCGCGTCTCCTGGACACTGTTGCTCCTTTCCTCCGCGGTGCTTTGGTGCGGATCCGCGCAGGAGTTCGGCGCCACGCAGTTCGTGTGCACGTCGGTGCCGAAGGACGCAGACCTGTGCGCGGCCACCATGCAGAACAGCGCGCCGGCGGAGGACCTGAAGAGCACCGTGCTGCAGCTCCGAGAGACCGTCCTGCAGCAGAAGGAGACCATCATGAGCCAGAAGGAGACCATCCGAGAGCTGACGGGCAAACTGAGCCGCTGCGAGGGCGCCCAGGAGGACGGAGGAACGCCGCAGAAAGCCGGGGGACGCAGGAAGGAGTCGGGCAAGAACACCATGGGGGACGTGTCCAGGACTCCCGGGGACACTCTGGCGCAACTCGGGCTCACTTTAGCCACGCTCAAACAGAGGCTGGAGAACCTGGAGGTACTTTAATCCGTTTAAAGGATGATGCACTCACACACACACACACACACACACACACACACACACACACACACACACACACACACACGGCTCCACTTCAAAAGCTCAAGCGTTCTTAGGTTCGTTCCACAATAGAACTCTTTCCGATCCACGGAACCCTTCAGGAACCCCATGTTTAAATCAATTTAAAATCTTGACTGTTTCACTTAATTCTATTCATTTAACATTTTTATTATATATAAAATCATTTCTACTTTAACACACAACACTGTCAGAGTTATTTCACGTCAATAGGTGTTAATTCTACACAATAATTCAATACTTTTTTTTTTTATTAAAAAAAGCAAAAAATTTTATAATTCTCCACCAATTCAATTCTGGTCTTTTAAATTATATTACATTACATTATAGTATATTATATTATATTATATTACATATTATATTATATTACATTATAGTATATTATATTATATTATATTATATTATATTACATTATATTATTATTATATTATATTACATTATATTACATTATATTATATTATTATTATATTACATTATATTATATTATTGTACAGTATTATACATAATTTTCAAACAACGAAAAAGCTGAATAAATTCCAGAAGTGTTAATTAAATCATTTACGATATAAAACACTAGAAAGTCGCTGGAGCTTGTAGCTGCAGAGTTTATATAGAATTATAAAACATAAATGTTGCTATTTAATATTAAGATTATAGTTCACATTAACCCAGAGTGTTAACTGAGTGGCGGCACTCAGCAGTCTTACCGTTAATTCCAGGACTGTACATTAAATTCACTTCATTTACTTATTATCGAGATCATTTCTGTAAAATACATACATCACCTTTCCACCCAAAAAGGCCCCATTATTAATTATTCGCTCATCCAGTGTGTATCAGTGACCCATAAAGCACTAGGTGTTAATTCTGAACATCTCCACATCTCTGTTCGTGTTTCTCCTTCATGCCTCCTAATCTCCTCCTCCATGTTGTAATAATGTGCTGAGTGCTGAGTGACGTACACCAGTGTTGAGTTCTGATGATTTGCCTTCATCCTGGGCAGCGTCTCAGTCTAAGCCGGAAATGAGATTATCGGGTTTCTAAGCCGTCCTTCAGGCAGCAGGGTGTCCAGTCCAATACCGCCGATGTTCATTTCACATCGACACGGTTCTGCGCCTGAACACTTTTACAACACTTTCATTCAACACCATGTGGCTATAAGAGTGACGTGGTGGTGTAGCGGTTAGCACGTCCGCCCTACAGCAAGAAGGTTCTGGGTTCGAGTCCCGGGCTCACTGACGGCGTTACTGTGTAGAGTTTACACGTTCTCCCAATGCTGATGTGGGTTTCCTCTGGGTACTCTGGTTTCCTCCCACAGTCCAAAGCATGCATATAAAGCTAATTGGCTGTTCTGAATTGACTACTAATTCAATACTATAAAATCATTTTTAACACTTACACTTTACACTGTGGGGCCGGTGGTGTAGTGGTTACGGTGCTGGGCTAATAACGAGAGGTCATGGGTTTGATTCCCCATCAGACCCCCACTGTGCTAAGACCCCTGGGCAAAGTCTCAACTACAAGTGTGCCTCTGTCCACCCAGCAGTAAATTACCACCACAGACAGAGGCCAGGTGTTGAATCAACACTGCGGGGGTTATCTCTACCCTGTGGGTGTTTAGGGAACCAGACGAATGTTCAGTGTTAATTCTACACTTCGGGTGTTTAACGAAGCTCCTGAGTGCTCAGTGATGTGATGTTTGAACTCCACAGCAGTACAGCCGGACCAACGGCTCGGTGCAGGCCAACAGTCTGAAGGATTTACTGCAGAATAAAATCGACGACATGGAAAAGCAGGTTCTGTCCCGAGTCAACACGCTGGAGGAGAGTAAAGGAGGAGCGAGTAACGATACGGAGCAGCGCAACCGCGTGGAATCAACACTGAGCACGCTACACCACCGAGTCACAGACCTGGAGAAAGGTAACACACACACACACACACACACACACACACACACACACACACACACACACACACACACACACACACACACACACTGGGAACATTCATTCATTTTCTAAGCCGCTTAATCCTAATTAGGGTTGTGGCGAGGCTGGCGCCCATCTCAGCCGACTCTGGGCGAGGGCGGGGTACACTGAGGACACTAAATAAAAATATTCCTTCCTCGCTGTCCCGCAGGTCCTAAAGGCAGCAGACCCATGGATAAGTTCCAGCTGACATTCCCTTTACGCACCAACTACATGTACGCCAAAGTAAAGCGCAGCCTGCCGGAGATGTACGCCTTCACACTGTGTCTGTGGATCAAGTCCAACGCCTCGCCCGGAGTGGGAACGCCGTTCTCCTACGCAGTGCCGGGGCAGTCCAACGAGCTCGTGCTCATCGAGTGGGGCAACAATCCCATGGAAATCCTCATCAATGACAAGGTACGGCGAATCTCACAGCGCTGCTGAATTCAGGATTCCGATTGGTCAGAAGGGTGTTGATAAGTTATCCATTACTGCTATCATTTCCATAGCAACAGGGACCTTTTTTTTTTTTTTTTTAACGGCGGATGCTCTGCATGTACAATGCTTTATAGATGCAGTGAAGTTTTCTGTACAGAGACTTTTATTTTATATTCATGGAATGAGTCTCCAGTGTCAGTTTCCAGCTGCTGTAACATAAGTGAGAACAGGAAATGACTTTAGTTGATGTAACTGGCTGTGGTGTAGGAGGAATAAAACGCTTAGGGATTATTCTACTACTACTAATATTAATAACAATAAAAACAAGTCTAACACCTGTCACTCCGCTGCAGGTCGCAAAACTGCCCTTCCTGATAAACGACGGGAAATGGCATCACATCTGTATTACGTGGACGACACGCGACGGCCTTTGGGAAGCGTTTCAGGACGGCGTTCTGCGTGGAACCGGAGAGAACCTGGCGCCGTATCATCCTATCAAACCCAACGGAGTTCTGGTCTTGGGCCAGGAGCAGGTGAGGATGTGCCTCTGTCTGTCTCTCTCTGTCTATCTAACTCTGTCTGTCTGTCTGCCTGCCTGTCTATCTCCATATCGGTCTCTCTTTATCTGTCTTTCTGTCTGTCTGTCCAACAAACTCTATATTTGTCTGTCTGTATCTCTCTCTCTCTCTCTCTCTCTCTATATATATATATATATATCTATTTATCTGTCTGTCCGTCTCTCTGTTCATTTAACTCTATATCTGTCTGTCTGCGTGTTTCTCTCCATATTGGTCTCTCTATATCTGTCTGTCTCTCTCTCTTGCTGTCTAACTCTGTGTATATCTGTCTGTCTGTATGTGACCCATTGCCGTGCCTTTAAAAAAAAGAATTTAAAGAATTTAGAGGTGTTTTCGGGAAGATGAATCATTTTTTTATGTTGTGCACCACCTCCGGACTGAAGAAGAAATTAAAAACACGGCCTGTTGCCCCTTTAAAGCACAGAGTTTCAGATGGCTCACTATTTAGCAAGTGTGTTAGATGGTGTGCAGAAGGCGTAATGTGATGCCCTGTACAGCGATCAGGACGCTGAAGTGTTCGTTATTCTGCGTTTAAGTGCACTACAGCGTGGAAGTCTTTACCGCGGGGGGTTCGGATCCGACGCAGTCTCCTATGTAGTGCACTTATTAGGGAACAGGGAGCCGTTTAGCGCTTGTGAGTTAAAGTCATTTCCAGGCCTCATTAAACACCAACTGCCTTCTAAAAATATTCGGAAAACTAGACGCTGGGGAAATTTCATGTTTTTTTTTTTTTTTAAACAGTCAGTCATTTTTACACGTATGAAAATTAGGACATTCGTGTCACCCAGAAAAAGGAGCAGATTTGGGAATCGTTCATTCATTAAACACGGGCGGCACACAGCAAGCAAGAAGGTCCTGGGTTCGAGTTCCAGGCTCGGTGTGGCCAGTTCTTTGTGGAGTTTGCAGGTTCTCCACGTGGTTTCATGGGTTTCCTCCAATTGTTCAAAGGCATGCACAGTAGGATAATTGGCTGCAAATTGCCCCTAGGTGAGAGTGTGAGTGTGAATGGTGGTGTGTGTGTGTGTGTGTGTGGGCCCTGTGATGGAATGGTGAGCTGTTCAACACAAAAAAAACAATAAATAAACTCTTATTATATCGAACTTAGTGACTGGAAATGTTTATAAAGTTCTAGATGTAAACAGTGCAGAACAAATTAAAATTATTTAAAATATAAACTGATGCTGCAGCTCATCAGCAGTGAAACTCTTAGTTAGCGACGCGGAGTTAGTGTTTGATGCTAAGTGTAATTTATGTGTAATTATTAGGGCTGTACCGGCTCTCATCACTCATTTTCCAACACATCTGAGAGAAATGTTGATACTTCTGACAATTCTGTCTCTTTAACTCTTTCACACATCTTCCTATCAAATAATAGAAAATAGAGAGTTTTATTGTTAGCCATTACGGATTATTCGTGTACATGATTTGCTAGTTGCCTGGCAACAGAGTATAGGGTGTGTGTGCCATTATTTTATCCACTTCAGTAAAACAAGACAATCTTATTAGAGAAATTTCTGAGTGAAATACAAAGAGGAAATGATAAAGGGATGTAAATTTAAATCAAATATAAATAAATAATAATAAATCACAAATACCTAAAAATAAACAGATAAATAAAAACAAAATTATAATGAATAAGTGTACAATATTATTATAAATATATGCCATACTCAAAATGTTGTTTCTTTGATTTTTCAAAATAAAAGTCCCTGGCGTTGCCTGGTATAATTAGCAACTTTTACATTCATTTCAATTACAATTAAATTTTCCTTTTTTAAAAATCTTGAATTAGACCACAAATATCATCATAAAGTTATCCCTCCGTGTTATTTATAAACTCACAGAATTCTTTTTCTTTCTTTCCTGTTGCTAGGACACGTTGGGCGGTGGATTTGACGCCACGCAGGCGTTTGTAGGTGAGCTGGCGAATTTCAACGTGTGGGACAAGAAGCTGTCGTCTGGCGATATCTACAACCTGGCAACCTGCAACAGCAGAGCACAATCTGGCAACGTTCTGTCCTGGTCGGAGTCGAACATCGACGTGTTTGGCGGCGCCACCAAGTGGACTTTTGAGCCGTGCCGTCAGCTCAACTGAACTGCCGCGGAAAAAACGAGAAACGAAAAAAAGAGAGAGAAATAATTACGAAAAACAGCGCCGATCCAAGATGCGATATTTCTAAAGCTTCTGTCTTTACTCATCTTCTTCATTTTGATGTTGATTTAAAAGAAAAAAAACAAAACAAAACAGAAAAAAAACACGATGAACTGAATAAGAGCACAGATTTCTATCAATTCTTACATATTTGTGTGCGAAAAAAAATTCTTCTTGGTCTTGTCAGTCTTGAACTCTTTTTCCTGTCGTATGTTTAAAAAAGAGAAAGAAAAACGCAAAAAATGGCTTCGTTTTTTTCGGACTTTTTTGGATATTTTTGTTTTTGTATTCTTCTCAAATCGCACTCAGCTTCTTCTTTTTTTTTCTTTCTCGGAATGGAAGCTGGAAGAAAAAGAAACGTATCTTGAAGATGAACTACGCTGGGAAAAAAAATCAAGGGAGGAAAAGAAGGGTTGAGGATGGAAGGACGGGTTTATAGGACGGTATTTTACCTCGGGGTTCAGTTCTGCTCGTTATGGCGTCTTCTGGATTTTGCACTGTGACTATAGAAGGTTGTGGGTTCAAATCCCAGAACTAGTACTGCTCGGGTTCTCGACTCGTCAGCTCCGCGCTTGGATCGGAATGGGATGAGATTCGTCCTCAGCTGTATGTCGAGTCTTGGTAGTTGTCTGGAAGGTTGTGAGTTCGAATCTCGGACCTGTCATGAAGCCACCGGTGTGTGATCTAGGCCTGGACGCTGAAGCTGGATAAATGTATCATGTAAAATGAATCAGATGATTTAATGTTTGACGGTTATATAGATGTTATCAATCTTTTATTATTATTATTATTATTATTATTATTATTATTATTATTATTGTTATTATTATTATATCGAGTCTCTTTTTGGATGTTTCTCTTGAGGATGTCGTTCGATTTTGCCAACACGAACACGCTTACGAGCCTGAGTGCCTTTGGGCTGGAGCACAAATTCAGCAGCACACACACTCTTTATTTATTTATTTATTTATTTATTTATTTATTTATTTAAAATTCGCTTTAATTGTCGTGTTACCTTTACAGATTGCAGGTTTAAACGTGTTACACAGGTGTGTATGTGTGTATGTATGTGTGTGTATGTGTGTGTTTTGTTTGGCAGGTGTTTGTACTCTGTAATAGGAATGTTAATGCATAGCGACAGCATGAGCGAACAAACGCTGCGTCCACGGTTTGCTTCTTTTCTTTGACCCCCTCACTCCCCCCACCCCCCCTCTCTCCTATGGTCTGGGTCGGGTTTTTCTACTGTATTGTTATACGCTAAGAGCATGGCACCACTGAGAGATCTAATTTTTGTAATAAAATTGTAATAGAAAAAAAAAAAAAGCTTCTTGGTTCTTATTCACTTATTGAAAATGTTTCCGTATCAGAACCGGGGTCGAGACACTCCAAAATGGCTTCCGCATACACTGCACGCTGTGGGTGCCAGTACACGTCCGGGTGCAGCTGAATCCGGGCTCTCTATGGTGTGCTAGAAACAACCAGATTTAGGTCCCAAATTTCCGTAAAATATAATGCACTATGAGGGGCGCGGGCGCCGATACTTTAATTATGATGTAAGAGCTGAATGATGGGAATGTAGCGCACTATATATCGTACAGGTGAATTTCCGACAGTATTAATTCCACTTGTTGGACATTGCTAGCGTAGACGACGTGCTAATTTATTATTATTTATTATCGGAGAGTAAATTAGCTTTAAATTTTAAACCCCAAATTAAGCTTCATAGTGCGCAGAAGCTTTATTTAGTGTCTTGTGCACATATACAGCTGAGGCTAAAGGTTTACAAACGGTATAAACACACTGCTCATGTTAGCATTAACATTAAGGCGAGCATCTAATTTGTTCATATTAGTGGTAATAAATGATAAAATTAATAATAATAATAAGAAGAATTGATTATAGATAGACTCACTGTATCAGAATTTTGTCAAATAGGTCTACTGACTGTATTTAAAAGCGTCTGATTGGCTAATTGTCCTAATAAGGAATTGATTGGTCGCTGTAAAAGCGCCTACCTTTGGATACGGTTCAGCTGTACACAGGTTCCTCCTTGAAGCGGTTTCCAAGCAACGGAGGGTGCCATAGGCATCAGTTCACACAACACTATTCAGATATAAAACTCTTGTTGCCGCTCAGATGCTGTAAAGTTTCAGAATAGAGGCACAAGTCGACTCTCAGGAAGTTCAACCGAACCTCAAGACGACAAGAAAGGAACCGGTGAAGATGTTGAACGCATCAGAAACCAAAGCACAATCTGTTCCTTATACCTACCATTATACTACCGAGTCTGAAATTTCCACGGTATGAAATAAACCTTCGCTTCGAAACGTCAGACGGAAGCGTGCAGGTGATCATACTCAGCCTTTTGGAGGAGTCTTCTCTAACGAGATGAAACAAAAATCAGCTCAATGTATGGAGGAGAAAGGGCGAGGTTTTTCATCTGAAGAACAGTGAAGCGTGGTGGTGGTAGCGTGATGCTGTGAGGATGTAAATAACCTCCTGGAAAAGATGGCAGACGGCCTCATGAGGAAGGAGGATTCAGCAGAAATACGTCCAAGATCATCATCATCACCACAAAAACCCTAAAAGCAAAGCATCATGAAGAGCCTGCAGAAGGCCGGAAAGAAGTGTGACGTGACACGTGAGACGTACAAATGTAACGTTTTTTAGCTCAGGTGTCTTGAGACTCCCACAGGATTGTGAAATCACTCATACTGGATATAAAGGAAAAGATGGCGCCTGTGGAGAGATTAGCGGGAAGCGAATGAGTTTTACGTGCACGCTAGAAAAGCGCCTTTATTCCCTTCGGAGGGAATTTAATCACAATGAAGGTCAGAGTGCTGATGGAGAAAGACAGGCTGAGAAATATTCAGAAACAATCCCGAGAGCTCGAGTCAGTCCCAGGACGAGTCCGGATGAGTGACAGCATCCTGAAACATCATTATTATTAATTATAATGATTACTGTCATAAACCAGGACATGGTGGCACCGTGGCGTAGTGGTGAGCACGTCCGTCTCACAGCAAGAAGGTCCTGGGTTCAATTCCCGGGTGTTTCTCCCCCCCCCCCCCCCATTTTTCTCCCTAATTTAGTCGTATCCAATTCCCACCCATCAACTTTTAGCCTTCCCCATCACACGACCACC
>JBCNYH010000021.1:11408118-11418197 GCA_039654325.1 Tandanus tandanus
TCTGCATCTTTTTGCTGCAGACGAGATTGGAAACAAAGTGTTATGTGGACTACCACACACACACACACACACACACAAACATACAAGTTAGAATCATAGCAGGAAAGTAGCACGGTAACACGGCCGCATGGTTTAAAGGAAGTAAACATGTTTTTAAGGAGACGGAGAACAAACCAACAAAGAAAAACAAACCTGTTGATTAATCCAGCAATTTAATATAAAAAACAAACAAACAAACAAACAAACAAACAAACAATAAACGATTAAATGGGTGAATGCACCAAACAAACAGAGAGAAATGAGTGATGACGTCAAAAGTGTACACAGGAACATACAGGGCATTATGGGTAAAAACCTTCATCCACACCCCCTCCCCCTTCTGTAATAACGTGTGGTGAGATTGGAGGTGACGGCGTTGCGTAATCTACAGCGTGGAAATGAGATTCATGAACAGTAGGGAGGTTCACAGGCGGTCCTGACAGATGTCGGATCAGTATGCAGGGCGGCGGTCCGTCCTGAATACGCTAAACTTCCTCCTGTCAGAAGGGCCCGCTCCGAGTCCACCTGAAGTGAGCTGTTGAAGTCCTGCAGGAGGAGTGAAGGGTTCAATTATTCCCCAAATTCCCTGCACACGTCCTGAATATCTCACCTCAGACACGGGTCACGCCGCACTTTATACGCCATAACAGCAGGAGACAAGAATCAACTGGAACTACCACAGAAGTGCTGACGGGGGATTCAGATTAAATCTTATTTTATAGGCTTATTATAAACATGCTGAAAAAGGAACAACAACAACAACAATCCTCTATAAATAAATCACAAAAATGCGCTTAAATAAATACCAAAAATTTATAAAGTTATATAAAGCTGTGCGATTCGACCTAAAAATTATATTGCGATGTTTTTATGATTGCAGTATTAATTACGATATGTTGTGAAAATGATATGAAGAAAATAAACATGATGCTCATGCAGTGTTTTTAAGTTCAGGAACACACACTCCGTGGCACCAGGGGGCGCTCACACCTTCTGAGTTTACACTCTAACAACTTTAATAATATTACCTTTCAAAACCATCAAGGCGATTTTCATTAATCACAATAAATGTACATGTTTGATTAATTTAAAAACATGATTAAATTACACCTATTATAAAGTAAACAAATAAATACATAAATACAGTAAATTATAAATAAATAGTAAATAATTGGAAAGTACAACATGATTAAAACACTAAAGTCGGCCTAAAGTTTAGTTATTGGATAAAAATATCAAGACAAATATTAATATTTTAAAATGTACAAGCAAAAGTTATGAAAACAAACAAACAAACTAACAAATAAACAAACAAACAAACAAACAAACAAATAAATAAATACTGGAATTGAATGCCATATTATACAAATTGTTTTTTCAACGCTGCACATAAATAAAATAAATTTATTTAAAAATTTTCTGCAAATTAATTTTAACCCAAGTATTAGATTTTGAAAGGAATTCCTACAAACAAATCATTTTAAAAGTAGATGTAGCTTTAAAAGTATGTTTACAGATATTATGTCTCAGTGTAAGTATTGGCACTGCAGTAGCTAACTGTTAGCCTGCTTGCTAATTTGCTATAAGTGAATAAAATGCCTGAAGGAAACACGGTTATGGGTTTTATATGATCGAAGTTTTTTCAGAAAGACTGAAATCTTGGAAGCGATGAAACTCATCTCTAACCTGAATGAACTTATAATATCTGTGCGCGGTAATTAATTCTTGAAGCATCAGAGAAAGAAACAACTTTTTTTCGTTTTTGGTGTAAAAGCAGAAACATGAGGCCCGAGTCCTTCAGTTTTTCATGTTGAGAGTGAGGCTGGCTGTCAACCTCCGGGAAAGGGCGAAACAAAGGATTGTGGGAAAGTTTTTCTGACCTGTGACCATTTCTGTCACCCGCCTTCTCTCTCGAGTCACAATCAAGAAAAACACATGAATATCTCAGTGCTGAAGGAGAGCCCCAGGTCTCGTCCAGCTGTCAGGGCTGATGGTGTCGAGGCTCGCTGTCAGGGGACGGTGATGCACCTGAGAGCAAAACTGATGGATAGATAGATAGATAAATAAATAAATAAATAAATAAAATGTGTTTGTTTTGACGGTGATCTGAAAATAGATGAGATTTCCCTGGAATTTAAAGTAAACAGTAAAGAAGGGACAAAAATCTCACGTATAATTATACGACTCATTATTAACACGCTTTATTCTTTCGTTTTACCGAATTAAAAAAAAACTTTCATCAAACACATTCACTTTTTCATCCTTTTTTAAAAATCAAACACTGAAATTCATCATTAAATAAATAATTTTTTTCCTCCAAACACCAAAATCTCCTTACAGACAAAAAGCACTCGGGAAGCGCAAACCTCTGCCAAGCCGAGAAAATAGCCATTAAAAAAAAAAGGAAAAATAGAAAGTACACAGTACTCTCTGCTGGACCTGCTGTAAAACTACACTTTCAGAAATAATCTTCCAGCTGCACAATGTTAAAGAATTCTTAAAAAATTCCTGCCTCCAGAAGTTTGAGAAAATCACTATGTTTTAACATCGGACAATTTTGCTTGATAAGCTTGTGACACGGCAAGAAGGTCCTGGGTTCGAGTCTCGGGCTCGTCTGTGTGGAGTTTCCATGTTCTTCTTGTGCTTGTGTGGATTTCCTCCAGGTACACCGGTTTCCTCCTACAGTCCAAAGACATGCACATTAGGCTAACTGGCTGTCCCGAATTGCCCCTAGGTGTGAGTGTGAATGGTTTTGTGTGTGTGTGTGTTGCCCTGTGATGGCCTGGCGAGCTTCAGGGTGTACCCCGCCTCAGCCCAGTGTCGGCTGAGATTGGCTCCAGTCTCCCCGCAACCCTAGTAGAATTCAGTGGTGAATGAATGAATGAATATTCATAAGAAACCCAGTAGGGGGAGACATTTCATTATAATCATGCCAAGTTATAACAAAACCTGCCAGGTTTTTCAGGTTGATCAATGCACTTGTCACCATCCTCCATATGTGCATGGCGGCGTTCCCTGCACCCTGTAAGTCATCTCTTTTATTTTTCATGGTTCTTAGAGAATAGAAATAAAACAGTAGATCTTAGGAACCTCATTATGGCTCTCAAAAGTATTTGACGATAAAGCTGATCTTCAGTAGTGTTAGTAATCGTAACACTTAACGGAACGTTCAGCTCTTCCACTGTTGTACTGGTCGAAAGGCACTAATGATGCTTTATCCCTTGTTATGGGATGTTGGTATGATCAGATGGTTATTCTGGGTACAGATCCCAGCACTCGATGGATCACATTATTGCTACACTGAAGTGAAACCCCTCTTTTTTGGAAAACACCTCGTGTTTTAATCTTTAAATCTCCTGAACAGGAGATTCACTCCACATGTGCACTACACCGTGTCTGTTCCCATTTAAGGCGTAGACTCAGAGGTAGGCTATTATCCGGGTCTCTGCTCCCCGACTGCGAAGACCTCGACCATCGCCCGGTTAATCAAGTGATTGCAGCCGTTCCAGGCCGAACCGACAGAGCATGGCAACTCAAATCATCTGCCCATGACAGCTCGCACAAAAGGTTTCTGATAGGTACGCCTGCCTGATCCTCTCTCAGAGCTCTCTTTTTCCACTCTGATGAAACTCTTTCTCCATCTCCTGCTGAGGCAGAACAGACAGGATACAAAAAAAAAAGAAAAGAAAGAAACCTCCCTCCGTCTCTGAGATAACGATTAAAATTCAGGAAGCGGAGGGTCTTCTCGCCTCTGCCTGAGCGTAATCACGAGTCAAAGCCCAGTTCTGACACTTGCAATCATGCGTGACGGTAGCTGATCGGTTCCGATTGAGACGCTAATCACTGGCTTTGGAAACGTTTCTCTGTTCACAGGGAAAAGTCAGAGGATACGGACAAAATAAATAAATAAACAAATAAATAAATAAATAAATAAAAAGGTTGGATGGTGGTGTAGTGGTTAGCACGTCCGCCTCACAGCAAGAAGGTCCTGGGTTCGATTCCCGGGCTTCAGCATCTCTGTGTTGAGTTTGCATGTTCTCCCCGTGCTTGCGTGGGTTTCCTCCAGGTACTCCAGTTTCCTCCCACAGTCCAAAGACATGCACAGAAGGCTGAGTGGCTGCTCCAAATCGCCCCTAGGTGTGAGAGTGAGTGTGAGTGTGAATGGTTGTGTGTGTGGTGGCTCTGCGATGGTCTGGCGAGCTGTTCAGGTTGTACCCCGCCTTCGCCCAGAGTCGGCTGAGATGGGCGCCAGCCTCCCCGCGATCCTAGTTAGGATTAAGCGGCAACACTAAAAACAAAAACAATTCCACCTTTTGAATTAAAGGATTTCCACAACACAAACCCAGCATCCGCCATCCAGCACATTAATGGAAGGAGTCTCCAGTGTCAAAGACTTTATATTATTCTGAGGTTCGGGTCGGTTTTTCATTAAATGCACTTCTTTTTTATTTTGACTTCTGACGTAACGGCTGTTTATCGTAGCTGCCACAACGTGAGAACGGGAACTAACTCAAGGTTTCATCAGCATTTAATCTTAAAAAATATTAATATATTATATCTCTCAGCTGACACTGGGTGAAGGCGGGGTACACCCTGAACAGCTTGCCAGACCATCGCAGGGCAACACACACACACACACACGCACACACACACACACACACACACACACACACACACACACACACACTCAGACCTAGGGGCAATTTGGACCAACCAGCTAGCTTGATGTACATATCTTTGAACTGTGGGAAGAAACCGGAGTACCCGGAGGAAACCCACGCAAGCATGGAGAGAACATGCAAAACTCCACACAGCAACTTTCTCACCGAGCCCAGGACTCGAACCCAGGACCTTCTTGTACTACCTGCACTATAGAAATCATTTCGCAATATTTTTATTTTTAAAAACAAACAAACACATAAACAAATAAACGTTCCTGATGTTGGAATTCTTACTCAGTTATTACTCCATAATGCTTTATTCTGATTCTACAGAAGACAAGATGCACGATAACAAGTAAAAAGAATCGACTCTTCCGTCTTTCCGTCCTGTTTATCTCCTAAATAAACGAACGAGCATCACATACGATTCCCTCGTTAGCACGTGGACTCCGGCAGTCGGACGTATAAATCCCATTTCAATAAACCGAGAGTGAGATCTTTTAATCCAGGTGCTGCTGAGAGGACGATGAAGGAGTCCATATCATGTTTTTTTTTGTGCAAGGTGCGAGAGCGCTCCATTAAAATAGTCGATATGTGAAAATGAACGAGGTCCTTGAGCAGTAAGTTATTCTGGCTCTGACTCTGGTGTGTTTGCTGCAGGCGTCGGATGACCTTTGTGGAGACTCGATCGATGGAAGTATGAGGAAAGAAATGAGCGAAGGAAGCCGATTGTTTTATTTTCAACACTAAAAGAACAACCAGGTTTGATTCTACAACCTTCTAATGAAATCCTGAGCGGCGTTCCGGAGTAGCAGGAGTTTTAAACACAGAATCAATACACGTTTGAGGAGAAGAGGATGTGAATAAATCCCAGGGTTCAGCACGTATTAAATATTTCAGATTTAGTGACTCAGACCTTTCTTATTTCGTCCCACTGAAAATAGTTTTTCATTACTTCGCAATCTCTCTCTCTCTCTCTCTCTCTCTCTCTCTCTCTCTCTCTCTCTCTCTTTTTCTTGTGTGCTGATTTCGTTCCTCTATTTCCTCACCATTGCTTTTACTTCCTGTTTTGGTTTCCTTATTGCTCCCCTATTCGTATCAGAAATATTTGTAATAGGTTTTTAAATAATAAGTAGAACTACATGCAGACAAACCGACAAACCAGCAAATGCCGGCGATGACAAAACCAAAACTAAACCTAGCTAAAGAGGAAACAGTCGTGTTAGCATAACGAAATCAGTGGAGCATCACCTACACAGAAAGTACACAGCACCCCCTGCTGGGCCTGCTGTAGTAAGACACTTCCAAAAAATAAAAATCTAAAAATAGAATTTCCCACGTTAAATAAAAACTGGTCCGACATCGAAGCTTCTGATCCTGAATCTACAGAACAGATTTCATTTAAAGCAGGTTTGTTTAAAATCGGATATTTTTGTGACATCATCAGTGCATTGATTCTTACCAAAACTTAATAGTATCACCCTCTGATCACCACCAACATATCTGTAAAAACCGTGGACAGGACGTTGATAACAGAGACAAACAAACAAACAAACAAACAATTCCACTCCAGGGAAAACATAACTTCCTGGATATTAGAATAATTTTCTTAGAAAAAAGAAACACAAACTGAAAAATATCAGTCTGATGCTTTTCTATCCCTCAGTTTAAACTGACCTCCAGAGCAGCAGAGCGGCGCTAATCAGTGACCCGAGGTCCAGGACGCGGCCGTGAAACCTACTGCATTATTCAAGATGGATTATAAAGAAAGAGAGAGAGAGAAAGAGAGAGAGAGAGAGAAGGGGGGTTGTAAGAGAAGGAGATGGATATATATATATATTTATTTATTTATTTATTTAGAGAGAGAGAGAGAGAGAGAGAGAGAGAGACTCAGAAAGGCACGAATAGAACGAGGAAGACAGAAACAGACAGAAGGAAATAGTGTGAGAATTTAATTGAAAATAGAGAGAGAGACAGACGGAGAGACGATGAGAGAGAGGGAATATGAAAAGAAGAGCAAAGGCCATTGGAGAGTGGGAATGGAAAAGAGAGTGATAGAGTGTGACCGTGGAAGACAAGGAAACAGACAGAGTGAGACTTTAAGCGAAAGATGTGAAAAAGTGGTGTCGACTTTATACAATATAAAATAAGAGGAAAGAAATATAATAGAAAACAGAATGATGAATAGAGAGAAGACTGAAAGTAGAAGAGAAGTAGTAGTATTAGAGTGAGAGAGAAAGGGAGCAGGAGGGTGAGAGAGGGAAAGTGTAAGGGATAAAGAGAGAGAGAGAGAGAGAGAGAGATGCCGAAGCTTATACGAGAGGAGGTGAAACTCCTGGGAAAGGAATCAGCCTCCTGCGGCGCAACAAAAGCTCAAAGCCGAGTGGATGAACCTCAGTGAGACTGCGGACTGATAAAGGAATATTTGTGTGTGTGTGTGTGTGTGTGTGTGTGAGAGAGAGAGAGAGAAAGAAAAAGAGAGAGAGAGGCTTTATCTCTCCATTCTTTAATTAAAGCTCACACACTAATAATAGAGTTGTTGCTGACTCTCTCTTTAATCTTTCATTTTATAAACTAAAACTAACACCTGGAGGTTATATGTTCTTCCACGTGGTATAGACATGAGGACATGATGACCTTGACCTTTGTCCGATGACTTCGACTTCCAGAATGATGCTTGAACCAAATTTTGTGAAAACTTCCTCGAGTCATTCCGGGAAGCTGCGTTTACAACCAAGGAGGGAACATGAAGCAGCAGTAATCTTGACCTTTAACCTTCGACCCCCTTAAAACTAATCAGTTCATCCTTGAGTCTGAGTGGAGATCAATCAAACGTTTGAAGAAAACCCCTCAAAGCGTTTTTGAGATCGTGTTCACAAGGAAGGGGCACCTGAGGCTGCAGTGACCTTGACGTTTCACTTATAACCTCCAAAATCCAATCTGTTCATCCTCAAGTCAAAGTGTATTTTTAGATATCGTTTCAGAAGAATGGTCTGGATGGACGCATAACGCCTCTGGCCCTGAACATCTCTGGCATGGAGGCATCAAAATAATCTCATGAACATCTCCCAGGGATCCTGACGACTCCGAAAGCTGATTGGATTTCAAAGGTGCAGCTGATGACGCGGCCGCAGCACCACCTCGCCGAACGCTGCAATATCCTCTAAACAAACCGCACACGTGTATTACATCACTCCACCCAAGACCAGTCAGCATCAAGACCACTCAGAACTATGGAACGATGGAACCAGTCCAGCAGATAAACTCCATCCATGTCCCGTGGGATCAGATATCTGAGCACGTCTGGAGTTTTTCACCTTTTTTTTGTACACCAACTGAAAGATTTTTAACCCGAAATCGAAGAGGACGAGAAGCAGAACTCCTGAATTAGTCCTCGGAAACATCCACAACTTTATTTTTTCTCCACAGTCACAAAGAATCTACGATTAGCCATTTCCGCTGTTCGCCATTTTAGCATCTCAAACACCGGAAATGGATTTGCACGTCGTCTAGACGTTTTGGATTTCTGTTAAAAGGTCGTCTCGCAAACCAGCAGATAAAATCAAGCAAAGCATTCAAACAAGAAAAATAAATCAGTAAAATAAATGATGATTGATTTTAAAACCCAAGAACCAGAGTCAGTAGCCGAGGATCGGTCCGACAGAACCCATGCCTTCGGCTGCTACCCAACTCAAAACGCTCCGACCCCTATAGCCCCTCCCACAGGTGGTGCTCCGTACACAGCTGACTCTTGTCCACGCCCCCTTCTGTCACAAATATAAACCAGTGATTTACTCTTCAGAGAATCTCATTTTTTTTAAAGGAAGCATCTCATTTTTATTTATTTATTTATTTACTCTTTTTCTCTCACACATATCTAAATTGATATATTTTATTGCAGTTGAAATTTCTCAGGTTGTGAAAAAAGGAAGCTGATCACATGACAGGAATTATTTGAATATGAATTAAACCAGCATTTTCTTTTAACCCAACTCATAACATAAGGATTAAAAAAAAAGATCCCATCACACAATCCATCACCCTTAACCGCCAAGTCATTATTTTCCTTGCGGAACCCACTGACCTCCTCTCTGACATCCGGGGGAAGAAAATCTGAGCGATAATGATGTCATTAAAGGTGAAAAAGCTGCAGAAAATAGTAAAATGTTTTCGGTTGAACTATTTCATCATGACTCCAGATTGAGCGAGGACCCCTCAGTTCAGTGTAGGGTATCCAACTGTCTGCCTCTCAGTGACTGAGGAAGTGAAATAGGAACTGGGGGTGGAACCAGAAAAGGAACTACAGGTAAAATGGAAATATAAGCTAGAAATGGGAATGGAAGTGGAACTGAAATTGGAACTGGTGTAGAAACTGGAGGTGAATCCAGAATATAAACTGCAATCGGACATGAACGTAAAACCAGAATAGGAACTGGATGTAGATCTGAAACAGGAACTGGAATGGGGACCTGTCTGGAAATTGGACTTGGAACTGGACAAGGAACAATACTATTTACTGCAGTAGGAACTAGAGGTGAAACTGGAAATATATCTGGACCAGGAACTGGAGGTGGAACCAGGACAGGAACTGCAGTAGGAATTGGAGGTGGAGCTGGAATGGCAAGTGGGGGTGGAACGGAACAGGAGCTGGTATAGGAACTGGATTGGGACCCTGAAGGTGAAACTGGGGGTGGAACCATGATAGGAACTGGAGTGAAAAATAAAAATGGAACTGAAAGTCCTATTGCAGTTCCTATTCTGGTTCCACCTCCAGTTTCTATAAAGGTTCCTATTTCAGTTCTATATTCAGTTCCTTTTGCAGTTTGCACTCTGATTCCACCTCCAGTTCCTATTTTAGATCTTCTTTCCTGAACATGGAGTAGGAGTGACAAATGAAGGTGGAACTAGAGGTGGAACTGGAATGGGAACCGAAGGTGGAACTGAGCATACAGCTGGAATGAGAAATGAAGGTGGAACTGGAGGTGGAACTGGAAAGAGAACCAAAGGTGGAACTGAACATGAAGCTGGAATGAGAAAGGAAGGTGGAACTGGAGGTGGAACTGGAATAAGAACCGAAGGTGAAACTGAACAGGGAGCTGGAATGAGAAATGAAGGTGGAACCATAACAGGAACCGGAATGATTTGAAGATGAACCTGTGTGGTAGAACATCAGTTATTCCTCATCTGGAAAAAGGATTTAAATTCATCATCTTCATGAAATAAAATCAGTAAAGGACAAGGATTTCATTTCAACTTTGTTGACTTTGGGACACTGTGTGTTTTTGCTGAGGTACACATGCTTCTTCTGGGATGCCGGTGATCCTGATCCTCCTGATCCTTCTGCTCTGTGAGTCCTGTGGTCTGTCCTGGTGTGCTGAT
>JBCNYH010000021.1:11444560-11463042 GCA_039654325.1 Tandanus tandanus
GGATACGACCACAATGATGAAAAGAGATGGAGGAAAATGTATATATATATATATATATATATATATATATATATATATATATATATATATAAAAAAAAAATTAATTTGCTAGCTGCTAACCAGAATGCTAATGCGACCCTCGTCTTATTAAAATGTAGCTAATGTTAGCCTAGCGATTATATTTTGTAAATGCACTCAGCAGCCACCGGTGTCTAGCAGGCTAGTCTAATTAGCAGATTTGCTAGTTACCTTAATTATCATCCGAACAAAACTTACATCAGTATCACTGCAGGGAAAAGTCCTCATGTTCTGAACTGAGTTCCGCACTCGCGTAAGGAGAGTTTATAGATGCGCCATTCGGATTGCTAAAATCACCTACGTGGTTAACGCATCCATGTGCGTTCGCTTCCCAGTAAAGATTCTGAGACGGAATTTTTTTCCTGATCAGAGATAGAAAAAGCGGACTAATGAAAGAAATCCGAAGTTCCGAATTTTTCATCACAAACAATTGCGAGCAGGAAATTTACGAACACGCTCTCTTAACGCTGCTGTGTGCAAGTGTTCTCTTTTATCCATTCACTCCTCAGCTATCGAGATTAATTAGCTAGCTATTGTAGTAATACAGGTAGCTAGATAAGGTCATTGCGAAGGTTATTAAGGTTAAAGGTCACTCACTTGCTCAGTGCGTCCTTGTTGTTGATGAAGCGGAAGAAGGCAGGTTCACACACCAGGTCCGAGCTACGGCAGGCGTCTACGCACGACTGTCCCTCAGCCGACATGGTGAGTCTGAGAGCGCTGAGCGGAGGCCAGCAGGGCGGTGCTGTGGAGTTCCACGCCCATGAGACTAGCCCCGAGTCGTCCGGCCATACGAAGACGCCTCCAGGCCAAAGCGTGGACATGTTCGCGGGGGGGAACGAAGCCTCTGGACCACAGAAGTCCTGCAGCAGGAAACACTGAAGGAACTCAGAAATATTCTTTATTTTCTTTTAGAGATCATCTGGATTTCCTCTGTCCTGGTCTCCTTCATTTTTTCCTTACTGTATTCCTTCTTTCTCTTCACCAATCCTTCTCTCACCCTCTCTCTCATTCTCTCTATCTCTTTATTTTTCTCTCTCGTTTACTCTCTCTCTCTCTTTTTCTCTCTCTTTCTCTCTCTCTGTCTCTCTCTTTCTCTTCACCAACCCCTCTCTCTCCTTTTCTCTTTCTCTCTCTCTCTTTCTCTTTACCAATGCCTCTTTCTTTCTCCTTCTCTTTTTTCTCATTCTCTCTCTCTTCACCAGCCCTTCTCTCTCTCTCTCTCTCTCTCTCTCTCTCTCTCTCTCCCTCTTTCTCGCTCTTTGTTTCTCTCTCTCTCCCTCTCTCTTGCTCTTTGTTTCTTCTTTTCTTTTTCTCTGTTTGTCTCTTTCTTTCTCTCTCTCTCTCTTTCTCTCTCTCCCTCTTTCTCGCTCTTTGTTTCTCTCTTTCTCTCTCTCTCTCCTTCTCTCTTGCTCTTTGTTTCTTCTTTTCTTTTTCTCTCTCTATCTTTCTCTCTTTCTTGCTCTCTCTCTCTCTCTCTCTCACTCTTGGTTTCTCTCCCTTTCTCTTTCTCTCCCTGTACTTTAACACTTTCTCGTTCTCTCGTTCTCCCTCTTGTTGTTTTCTGATTAATTATCTCCACCATGTAGGTTATGTTTTACTTGCGGTGTGTGTGTGTGTGTGTGTGTGTTTGCAGGATTACACAAAGAGTCTATTTTGGATTTTCATGAAATCTCTTCCAGAGGTGGAACTTCGGACAAGGAAGTCTTTGAAGATGATCCGGATCAAATTCTGCATCCAGGATTTTTTTAAAGGATTCTTTAACATTGTGAGGTCGATTTCTTTATTGGTTAATATGGGCAATTGTTGGACTTGGCAGAGGTTTGCGCTCTCCGGGTGTTTCTGTTCTTTTTTACTTACTGTATGAATTTTGTTGTTTTCATTCTGTTTCCCTCTTTATCCCTTTCACTCATCTTCTGGCTTCCTTTCTTCTTCTCCTTCTGATCTCGTTACGGTCTTCACATTCTTTATTCCTCTCTTCTCTCTTTTATCCTTTTCTTTTTCTTTCTTGCCACGCCCACCTTTCTATTGTCCCTCATTAATTTTTTTCTGATCTTTCTCTTAGTCTCCCTCTTTCTTTTCTTTCCTTCTATTTTTTCTGTTCTTATTCCATCTCAAACATCTGTTTCATGACTGACATGTTTTATGAAATTTTTTAGGACATAATTACACACACGCCACACACACACGCACACACACACACATGCACACACACACACACACACACGCACACACACACACACTTACCTGATTCTGAATGTAAGCATGCACTCTCTCTAGCATTCCCTCACATGTATACTCATAGGGCAGATAAGGATCCACCTGAAACACACACACACACATACACACACACACACACACACATATATTTGTATTTATATCTTTGTTAAAGCCTGTTTTTTCCGAGCTGCTTGTCATTATTCAAGCTAATTGTGATATAAAACAGAACTGCGGCGTATTATTCCAAACAGACAAAAGCGGTAATTGCGAAACTCGTCGAGCCTAATCACCTTCGCTTTGTGACAGTCGGGATTCGCTGAGTCGATAAATCACATTTTCATTTTCTTTGGTCATAGACGTAAACGCTTCCGCACCTGAGCGACGAGCCGTAATAAAAAAACGCACACTTGATTAAACTGATTACATTCTTAGTCTCTTGATAGAGCCGGAAGGAAGCGGCGGAAAAAAAACAAACAAACAAAAAAAAAACACTTGCGGCGGATGAAATGACATGCATTCGGGAAATAGTCGTGAACGCAGACGTGTGATTCTTCAGCCTGCTTCACTTCCACACTTCAGTATTGACTTCAGAGTGAAACCGAACCCGAGCGTTGCGTTCCTCTCAGCAGCAGCTGTGAAAAAAGCGTACAGAAATAAATACAGCGCGATTAAAGCGAGAGAAGAGAGAAACTCGTTAATGACTTTCAGGATGGAGTTTGATTGACAGCAGCAGATTCGCATGTTTCAGTACTTAAAGCAGATTGAAATAAAAAATAGAAACAGAGACAGACAGAAAGAAAGAGATGGAGTGAGAGACAAAGAACAGAGAGAGAGAGAGAGAGAGATGGGGGAAAGAAAGTTGAATTCCGTTCGTGAAGTAAATTTCTCTTCCTGATCCGTGAGAATTAAAATCATCCCCAGTGTTAAAGCAGAAATTCAGATTTTTTTTCAGCAGACGCACATCAACGCTCGGCTGCGTTTCATCGATGCTCATTAGTACCGTCCTCACGCGCCACGTCTCAGACTCTCCCTCCGGTCTTCTCTAACGTCTCCATCCCACAGCAGGTCTCCTGCTGGTCCATTCGCTCGCCTCTGCCTCCCCGCAGCGCTCGAATGAACGTCCATTTCCGGCGGCTCGGCTGATCTTGGTGGGGGAGGGGGCTGGAGTTTGAGGGTCGATTGGCTCGTTGGGGCCTGCGGAGAGCGGAGCCGTCCTGATCCAGAGCACCTAATTAATACTTTCCGCACAGCGAGTTCCTTTTCTTTATTTAACCACATGAGATTTCCAACGAGATGTTTACTGGAGCAGGTCTGACATCTCCAACACCCCACCCCCCCTTCTGCCCCCCCAACACACACACACACACACACACACACTTCAGTGTGCGGTAAATGCTGTGGGGTTGTTCAGACATCAATGAGACTAACGAGTAATTAAGGAGCTTTAAAGAACCAGGTTAATGGGTTCTATGAAACAGGTCCTGTGTGGGAGTCCCAGTGGTGCCCATTAATATCAAATGAGTTCATTTTAAGTAATAGGATGAGATACAGTGAGCCACACAAAGACCCGGGTGCCAATACTTTGATCATACTAATTATCAAAAAAGGTTCCATGCAATTTCTTTTTGATTGTGTTAATGTACAAACTCCGTCCATCAATCCATCCATCCACTGGAGTCACGGGGGGCCTACCTCAGTCACCTCTGGGTGAAGGCAGAGTGCACCCTAAACCACTTACCAGTCCATCCACCTCGAAACTCACTCACTCATGTGCCGAACCGCTTAATCCTTCTAGGGTTGCAGGGAGGCCAGAGCCTATCTCAGCCGACACTGGGGGAAGGCAAGGTACACTCTGAACATGGGTACACTCTTGCTATTCACACTCACACCTAGGGGCAATCTGCAACAGCCAGTTAGCGCAGTGTGCATGTTTTTAGACTGTGGGAGGAAACCGGAGTACCCGGAGGAGTTTAGATGCTGCAGTTTTTTTACTAACGGTAATGACGGATCTAATGACCTACCGCTCCTCGTACTACTCTGTTTCGTTGCTGAAAAGACAGCGCCGAATTGATTGGCAGTGACGGACACGGTTGCAGGGAGGAGCGAGAGAATTCGGTACACTTTATCAGCATCTCCTCAACCTCCATGAGACACCAGGAGCACCTGCATGCAGATGAAGCTGAGTAGCTTCTGTCAATATTTACTGATTCTCTTTGTCCCTGCTAATCCAAACAGAGACAGCGACCACCACCGCTGACCTCTGCTGCCAGCCTCCGCAACCTCACAAGCACTGACATGTTTAATCATTGACAAAATTGTATCTTCTGCACCTCACTACACCCGTATCATCCCTGTGCGCTCAAGTCAACCCCTGTGAGAAAGTGTTTTCCTTCCAGGAAGCATTCAAAGTAGAACCTCAGAGCAAATCATTATCGAATGAGCCCTTGAGGAACCCATGAAGAACCTTGGCTGTGCTACCGCTTTCAGCTTTCACCCTCTCAGCCCTGGCTTTACCAGAGAAAACGTTCTTCTCCGACCTTCTGATGGATTATCATTAATCATGATTAGTCGTAAAACAGTTTCCATGGTTATTACCATCACTCATTATGAAATCACACGGTTTGACCTTCAGACGTTACCTTCATCCTCATTATTTCACGCACGGCGGTTTCAAACTCCTCCGAGTTGTTGAAGTCCACGGTCATGACGTGAGGTCGGCCGATGTACTGCTCAGCGTAGGGGTGCTGAGAGGATACCTGGAGAGAGAAGGCACAAATTAACATGGATAAAACAGCATTGAATACACACTTTTAAATTAACACAATTTATATTTGCATCATATGTTCCTACAAAGTTCCTCTCTGGAGAAAAACACTGAAGACATGAAGCATTCTTCAAACTCAATAATACGATTTTCCTTCATTGCTCTGCAGTAAATGAGAACGCTTAAAAAAAACCCACCTAAGCAGATGCCGATTATCTCACTCTCATAATTCTTCATCAAACATTGATGAACTTCACCACGTTTGGATAATTCGCTCGACTGGCTCCAGAAGAAGCGCTCACCTCTCTGGATGTAGGTTTTCCTCTAAAGAACTCGTGATTGAGCGAGCTGTGCGGAGGACGAAACTTGGGCTGCAGAAAAATGCATCCGTTGGCTATCGCCTCTAAAGGGGCGGGTCCTTCGTAGGGAAAACCAAAGCCGATGAAGAGCTGGATGGGGCGATAAAAAGGCCACTTTTAGGTTTATAATTTTTTTTTTTTTTTTTATTTAAGACTTAGGAAAGAATTCAACCCTAAAATTAAAAATTCCACCTTAGCCTTGCGTAGAAGCTGCTGCAGGTCCTGTTGAGGAAGCAGTCCATGGTTCTTCACGAAGGCAGGTACCTCAGGGGGGCGCTGTGTCTCATAGTACACCGTCCCATGTACTTCCATGTAGCGATGTAGAATCTCCAGGAATTTTTCTTTACCCTGGTGTTGAGATAAATCCACAGTATGAGGAAGCCTTATCCTCTCTTAGTAATAAGCAGTTATTGAACAAGTTAAAGTATGATATAGTCGACTAAAGCAATGTTATTCAGCGAGGCTGATCATACAAAAGAAGAACTGTGTAACTGTTTTATTTTTTATTAAAAATATTTTCGAAATATCTTTTGTCAGTGTGAGATCCATGATAATTACTAGCTTAATAATTAGCATATCAATGAGCTCTGTGAGGTAAGCATGAAATACAGCTAGATCTATTTCTGATTCATCCTAGACACGAAAAGCAACAAAATATGGAATTGAAGTATTTGATGGTATTTTCAAGGATTAGATCTTTTTTTCCCCCCACAAAGCATTACTTTATCCGCTTTTTGCAATGATCAGGAACTCTTGATCTGCATATGACAGGGAAAGGAATAACACAGGTATAGGATAGATTGGTTAATAAGCCCTGTGGCAGATGGCTACGCCATGACTGAATCACTGCAGCCCTGAGCTGTAAACTTCATTGAATTTTCTCAATATTCATGCTGTTGTAGTCCTCTATCTCTATCTGTATATTTACAACAGCACAAATACTGAGAAAGTAAATTGAAATGTACAGCTCAGGGCTGCAGTGCTTCTGTAGTTTGCTGCGGGGTGACGACCATCAATATCATGATATCTATGAGGAGGAACATTGGCACGTGCAAACTGTGCCAATTAACCAATGGCAAGGATGCAATATCAAAAATTATTTGATGGTTTTCCACTAATCAGAAACGGAAAAAAATCTTAAATAAAAAATAATGTCTATTATCCCCAAGATAGCGAACCAATCAGAATGTGGCATTCTCGTGTAGTGTACACTTATATATTCAATACTGTATACTAAACTCCCATCAGGTTAATTTCAATTCTTAGCATCTTCTCACTGATATATCATTTTATTAGAAACCGCTGCAGTCTGAAAGCCGACACCAAGTTTCATTAATACCAACAGCGATATATTTAAATCACTCAATTCAAATCATTAATCATTGTGTATTTATATCCGCCACAGAACCACCAACTGTCCTTTTTCCTCATCTATATTCAACGTTCAACCTCACGCTACCCACTTAGCCCTCAGGTTAAGTTTCCAAACCTTCCAAATGTCACCTGGCACCACCTCAAAGAGACGACTGCCCCCTCAACTAAACACTTACTGTGACAAGCCTCACGGCAGAACAGCATCGCTGCCAGAATGTTAAGCAGGTGGCAGGTTTCTGGATCTGAATCGTCGCACCGTACTAGCAAAATCTGCTCACGTATTTTTAATGGCTTTTTAAAGCTGGCCGGTTCAGAAATAAACGGGAAGAGGGAGTATTTAAAGTGCTCCAAGCTAGTGGCACTCAGATGCTAGACTAAAAGGTCTATTTTTTTTCTATAATACAGCCAATTCAAATTATTTAATTATATTTAAATCGAGTCATGAATTCAAACTGTTTGAAATTAATTTGGAAAGTATGAGTTCAAAATATTTTTACATTTATCACTGCAGGATTATACTGTTACTGTCTTGGGCGACAAGTGCCTCAAAAAGAAAAGAGAGAGAGAGAAAGAGAGAGAGAGTGATAGAGAGAGAGAGAGAGAGAGAAGGGGGTTTTTAAAAGAAGAAATCAGGAATGAGGCAGTTATACACACCTTGGTGTTTTAAATATAGATTTATATAAGAATACAAAGACATCCTAATGCAATTAGACCATCCATCCATCAATTCATTTATTCACCCACCTATTTATCCTTCCAATTATCTTCCCATCAGTCCATCCTTCCATTCATCCATATATTCATCCACCAATTTATCCATCCACCCACCCATCTATCCATCAATCCATCAGTCTATCCATCCATCTATCTATTCATCCAACTATTTATCTACCCACCTCTTCATTTATCCATCAACCCATTTATTCACCCATCCACCCATCCATCCACACATTTATCTATACATCTATCCATTTATCCATTCATCCATATATTCATCCAACTATTGGTCTATCCATCTCTCCATCCATCCATCAACCCAATTATTCACGTATCCATACATCCATGTATTTATCTATTCATCCATCTTTCATCCCATTTATCTATCCATCCATCCATCATCTATATCACTTATTCATCAGGGTCATGGGGTAACCTGGAGACTTTAAGTGAGCGACAGGGGACCTTAAGGACCGTGAGGGCGTGGCTTACATCCACAAAATGTTTGGTTGTGTTGAACTTAACCATAGGTCAGGCCCCAGATCAATTCAACCGTTGCAACCGTTAAGACATCTGTAATTCATAGCGGGCCTACCGGAAGCTACTGTAGATTTCCATGAAGATAAAAACGTACATGGAACAGCGAATGGGACGTATGCATCGCAGTAACTCCTGGTGAACATGACAGCAGTGACGTAGGTATCACAGACGCTCATACTGCTCAGGCAAATGCATCTGGAGTGGATCTACATTCTGAGATTTAACATTAAGTATGAGAGCTAATACCCATCACTGTCATCTACCTTCAGCTACGAATGATTTGTATTCATCACGGCAGGTGTTAGTCAGACTCAGAAAGGTTGTAATGTCAGAACTATTAGCATGCATGCTAGCGTTTAAGGGATTAAGGATAAAACAGTCGTTTATTCTTAGCTAATGTTTATCCATTGGTCCTTTGGTGAATCAGAATCAGAATCAGAATACTTTATTGATCCCAGAGGAAATTGTGTAGGAAATTCCCTAGGCAAATAATATGGTCTGATTCCAACAGCACACAGTTCATTGTCTGGTCCACAACTCCCATCTTTGATGTTTATGTGGGTTATTGAGAAGAACGGCACGCCCCCCTCCTTTCCGCTTACTGCTCGCGGTGCAGTCTCTGTCGGTCCGGACAGTGTGAAAGCCCGCAATGGATACATTGTCATCGGGAATATTCTGATGCAGCCATGTCTCCACGAAGCACATGAAACTACACTCCCGATCCTCCGTCTGACTCCGGGCTAGCGCTGTCAGCTCGTCCATCTTATTCACCAGTGACCTCACATTCCCCATCATAATAGACGGGAGACATCGCTTATACCTTTTTCTCTCTGTAAGCCTCCGCTGTCTCGCTGCCTCCCTCTTTCTCTTCCCCTGTCCTTCTCCTCTGCATCCCTGGTGAGATTTCAGCCGGTAAGTCCATGGGTCTGGCCGCTAGTCCGGCCGGCTTCAGGGCGATTATCTGATCCCTGGAGTAAACAAAGCGCGAGGCGGAAAGGGACACTAACTCACCATCGGTAAATAAATTCAGATTGTGATCTGTGGCAAACATCTATTTCTCTCCCTTTCATACTCGGAATAAACTCATGGGTTCATACCCTTCTGCTGTTTCACTTGAACAAAGACTGTCAGTACTTTTCCCAGCGATGGTGAAAAGATTAAAGGAAATGTAACCGAGTTTGGAAGAAGAATCACTGCTAAGATGGAGTTATTCCCTGCAGTTGCTTTGTTTGACTTTTTCTATCACCTGTGTGTTTTGAATAAAAGCATCTCATGGTTGAAAAAGTCTGAAAGGTGTGTTGAAGTTTGTGGAAGGAAAATTAAAGGGGTTAAAAGTGCACCCCTTCTGACACAGGGGTATATGTGTCAAGATTAACCATGAAAGGAAGAATAGCACTGAGCTGTATTTTCACAGAATCTTCTTAGAATGGGATTTAGGGGTTTTAGGGTTTTTTTTTCTTTCAACAAAGCCTGAAATATACCTGACACTTTTAGACCTTCCTTAATAACTGTTCCCGGAGCACCAAGAAACCGCATTCATTGCACTACATTGCCAAATCCAGTCTGTTTGTTCCAGTCAAGGCAAAAATTCCTTCCTTAAAAATCCTGGTCCACAGTCAAGCCATTGCTATCGACCTCCTCTGTGTTAGTAACAAGCTCACTCGACTTCTATTGTGTGCTGTGTAGACACGACTGGAGGCCACAGCGATCAATAACTTGCTCTGTAAGGATTTTCCAAACCAATTAGAGGATAATCTTCAGTGCTAAATGTTGAACACAGAGAAATTGAAGAATGCCTTGGAAACTGGGTGGAGGGACATGCCTTTGCTGCAAAACATCAAAAAATATCACTGCTATGAATTCAGATGAAGGCTGGAGCTTAGCTGACTATAGGTGAAAGCGGAGTCCACCCTGGATGGCTTGCCAGTCCATCACAGGGACAACACATACTACCATTCACACAGAGGTAGGCTGGAGCCTAATTTCTCCAACTCTGGGTGAAAGCAGGGTACATCCTGAACAGCTTGCCTGTCCATGGCCCATGCAGTCTATACTAGAAAAGTTATTTACCTCATTTCATTGATGTCTTGATGTTTCTCCTCTGGGCCTATTCACCGATATTTACCTCATCTTTAGTGCATAATTGTTAATTAAAGGTGTTTGCAGATGATCTGTAGCAATAAGAAAGTCAAAAAAGACTGTTTTCCCGAATGAAAATGGCCGATGAGCCAGAAATTCTGTCAGTACATAGAAAATAATTGCAGTTCATTAAAAATAAGCAAATGTACATATGTACTGTGTGTTTATCTGTATTAGGTAAATATATAGTTAACATCATTTGCTAAACTTGTCACAGAAAATCTGAGAATATAATTAAAAAGTCAGGGTCATGGGAAGTTTGAGGTCTTAACCACAAGTGTGCCTCTGTCCACCAAGCAGTATAAATGGGTACCAGTAAAAATACCAAGAAGGTATCCTGTGACAGACTAGTGTCCCATCCAGGAGAAGTTGAACTCCTACTTGCTTCATGCTATGGAAACCGGGGATAAGCACCATCCTGATGAGCCAGTAGGGTCAGGTGTAAAAGCCCAACAGACTAACCACAAGAGCATTAGTGAGGTCAAGCACTAATGTTAGGATGTTGACAGGGTCTGGGGTTCAGTTGGCATTCCAGTTCATCCCAAAGGGGTGAGGGCTATACCTTGAGCTTGGTAAATCATATCTTTATGGAGCTTGTTCTTGGAATCACTGTCATGCTGGAACAAGTTTAGGACTCTTTCAAAGACCTCTTGGTAACAGTTTGGGAAAGAACCACATATGGATGTGATGGTCAGGTGTCCACATATCCTTAGCCATATGACCTGTTTTAAGGCAGAGGTTCCCAACCCTGTTCCTGGAGGACCTCCTGACATTACTGTAGTGCTTCCCTGTTTCCCACATATCTGATTTTTCGAATCAGCTAATAAAAGAAAATGAATGGAAAGCCTTCCAAATTTTCCTGTTAAACTGAAATGAAAATGTAAGTAAAAACCACCTGATGATGAAAATATACATATTTTCATCATCAGGTGGTTTTAACTTACATTTCCATTGGATAGTTTGCATTAGCCTGTTTGGTTTTGCTAGGCACGGACTTAAACTCTGCATGCAAGGTATTGTTAAGTTTGGGTTCAATTTCCCTTTAACAACTCTTTCTGAAAAAGTGGGTGTGACAGAGCAGGAAAAGATGTGCAGGACAATGGAGTCATCCCCAACCAGGGATTGGAACCTATGCCTTAGGGGATACATTATGATATGACTTCTTTAACAAGGTGATATTGGCCAGGGAAAGCTTATATTGGTTGATGGGGTTATTATCTTAATGTTTTCCCCACTGTTCCACTCCACACACAGCAAGTGTGGAATCAGCAAGTAATAGTAACTGGATAAAATCCCAGAGTTTGAGCAAAGTGTAATACCATTCGGTTTGTTGAATGACCCTGTCAGAGTCTTGCCAGCGAAGCCATATTATACTGCAATTTACCCTGCGTTTTACTCCTGATCCTGCTCCTGCCACTGTCTGGGGAGTAGAAAATGACTAGCAAGACAAGGGAGAGTAAAAATAATAAAAGGTTACAACAAGAGAGAAAGATTTTAAGTAGATTTGCAAAGTAAAAAAACAGGCATGTAAGCAATAAGGAAAGGCATAAAATTGGAACTTCAGATAAAGTGTCAAAGGGAGGACTGATGAACAATGGAAAGGAGGATGAAGTGAAAGAATAGAGGAAGAAACAGCAGAGGAAAGGGAAATTAGGATATTAAATCAAAAGGTCCATGCGGAAAAGGAAGAATGATGCTGGGAAGAAGAATGATGAATTGAAGATGTTGATGGAAGAGCTCTGTATGCATAATAAGCAGAAACGTCTCAAAGGACGCAAACTTTTTTCCACATGCAGATGCCAGCAATCTGCTCCTGAGAATATTAGAAGTCTCAGCTCTGCAGAATCGCAGTCAAAGAGCGCCAATTTACCAGCGAAACCCTTACAGCTTTGATTGCAGACCTGGAGTAAACAACACGAAACCCAATTCAGTTCCCTCTAAAAGCTTGCAAACCTCAGTCCTGCGATCCATTTCAGCAGGAACGCCTTTGCCAAGAAAGCTTATTGATGAAGTTAAATTGCATGAGATGGCACCCACAACCTGGGGCAGTGCAGAGAAACACTAGAAAGGATTGAGGGAGGTTTAAAAGAAAATGAGAACTGAGTAGGAATATGCCACACTCAGTTCTCGACTCTGTGCTTGAGGGTTTTTCTCATGGCGCCATCCAAACTGACAAGGCAGTGGCAGTAATGCCCCTCTGACTGGGACTACAATTCTATCAACCAGTCCTGGGACATGGATTAATGATTCTGCTTACAACCTCAGACCCCATTTTTCTTGTGGGACAGCTGGTGTTCCTGATACGTTGATTTGTATTCATCTTAGTAGTTTGACAACCAGGTTTAACCCCTGACAATGAGGAGTTATAGACAGGGTAAAAGTGTGTAATCTCAGTTTGGTATTATTTACAGGACGTCCAAGAATTATTTCCAAAGTATTGTTGAAATAGAGTGGTCACATTTAAATGGAATAATTTACAATCTAAAAAACAAACGCACCAAAATGCTACCAAATTGTACAGAGCTCCTTAAAGTTCACAGTGAGAAATTTTCTACTTAAGGTACTGTGACTACTTAAATAAATTTTGCTTTAACTCACATTGTTTTATGTTACCCCCCCCCCCCAATACTTTTGTGTTACCTCACATTGTTTCGTAAATACTTTTGTTACCTCGCATTGTTTAGCATCAACCAGCAATATTTTTGCATTTCCTCAGTTTTGCGTTACCTTGCATTGTTTAGCATCACCTCACAAAACCTTTTGCATTACCTCACATTGTTTATGTCACCTCAAATTGTTTTATGTTACCCCCAATACTTTTGTCACCTCATATTGTTTTGTTATCTCACATTGTTTTGTGTTACTTCCAAATACTTTTGTGTTACCTCATGTTGTTTTGTTACCTCCCAATACTTTTTCTGTTACCTCATATTGTTGTTAACTCAAAAATGTTTTGCATTACCTCATATTGTTTTGTTACCTCACACTGTTTTGTGTTACCTTCCAATACCTTTTTGTTACCTCCCAATACCTTTGTCTTACCTCACATTGTTTAGCATTACCTCACAAAACCTTTGTGTTACCACGCAATAAAATTCTTTCATTCCTTCCGATGTGCGTTTTTTTCGCACTGCTACCACATCACATGGCTCAGATCCCTGAGCTTGAGTTTCAGAGGGTGTTAAGTGTGCTGATTGAGTACTACTGTTCAATATGCATGGTTATTCAATTAATGGAAGTAAACTTAAATGAATTCTTAGGCCATGAGGTTGGTTTTTTTTTTCTTCTTTGTTTTAACAGCTTGTGTGCTAAATCTTTCAATGCTGCCATGTTGGAATCTAAAATATTGGAAGGCGACTTAAAACATACTGTGAGAAGATGCAGAAGTAGTCATCAGAAATATTTAGGGGGCTCCGTAAACTTGTGCTTGATTTGTTTCCATTTATCTCCTTTATTTTTATTACTATTTGAGTCACATGTTTATCTTTGTTCCGTTTATTCTCGTTTATTATTATTATTAATTATCTCTGTAACTAACTTTAATGATCTATAACTACGATATAATACTCGTACTGTCCAAAGAAGAGGTGTGGTGTGTATTTGGGGAGGTTTAATATACATGTTGGGATTTTTTTCTAATATAAATATATAATGAAAGAAACTCTTTCTAATGACCATCAGTGACGTCTGAGATTTCAGAGGGTTCACTCTGCACTGTGGAAGAAACCAGACAGACTGGAATCAAATGATTTGGTATTTAGGCTTAATGCAATCTTGAATGAGTTTTAAAAATGCGTTAATGTAATGAATAAAGAGTAAAGGGTATCAAAAGAGACGTACCTGAAGCTGTCAGGATGACATACAGGGGAAAAGGACAGAAAAAAACAGCTGCAGGTTAGAAGAGAGCTGATTTTTATTTAAGATTTAAAAAGTAAAGACATTTGAACAGATTCTGTTGATTTACTTAAGTAAAAGATTTGTACGCCATTCCACCATCTACATGAGTACGAGGACGACACACTGCTTACAAAAGTAATTCCAGTCTAAATTAAAGCCGAGGCTTATTTTTAATCTTCGTTCTTTGCAAACAGATAAGGTTATCTCCCAGCTTTACTTTTCACGGAGCGCTTATCGAGTGCAGCAGCGTCAGGTTTGAAGTGCTGTGGGCTGAAACCTGACGAGTTAAATGTTAACTAATGCTGTACATATTATTATTATTATTATTATTATTATCATTATTATGTTTTAACAGCTTGGTAGTGGTGATAACACAAGGTACAAAAGACACCACACAAGAGCTAACAAGAACCTATAGTCAGGTTTATTGAGGTTTTTTTAAAAATGATTTTTTTCCCCTCAAATTTGGTCATGGCCGACTCCCACCCATCAGTCTGGGACATCTCTTCCCCATCACATGACCAGGAAGGGCGAAGATCTCCATGTGCTTCCTCCAAGCCTTGTCATTCTAGCCGACTGCATTTTTTCTGCTGTTCATGAGCGGTGTAGTAACCCACTTGGAGGAACCCCCTATCCGCCCACCTTCATATACACGACCTCACAAGTGATGCTGTGATTGACCGTTAAGCAAGGGTATGATGCCCCTCCCTCCCTGAGAGTACGGCCAATCATGCTCCCTTGGGCTCCAGGCTAATGTTTCCCAAATGTTTCCCAAATTCAACATGGTGCTCGCTCAACCATCGGACAACACTGCAATCCCGGTCCTGTGACGCCCCCCAGAAATTTCGCCGAGTTTAATAAGGCAGTGAATGTAAACATGATTATCAGGATTATAGTCTATTGAATTGGGATTAAAGTGAAATCGAGCTGTTTCTAGGTCAGCATTCATTTCTATTTCAAGCCTCCCGCTCCGCCTCCTCCTCCTCACCTTCCACATGCTGGCCTCCTTGCCGTACACGACTGCCATGTTCTTCACTTTGTTCTGCTGTATGTTGTGTTTCTCCGTCTCATTCAGCTCCTCGGATACGAAGCCCATGAAGGAGTTATCCGGGGTGTGAGCTGGAGGAAGAGAACATAAAGGGAGATGAAGAGAGATGAAGGAACTGATATCAGTGGGGAATTTGAGGAGCTTGCAAGTAAAAGTTGTGTTTCTAATCATGAAACTGCTTTTTAAAACGCTTTCACTTTGTTTCTGCCCAGCCTTTTTTTTTTTGAAGATGCTATTAAAAACGTCCAACTTCACTGCGAATTATAAAATACAATCATCTCGAAACACAGTGGATCAAATTTCGTCGTCGCTGCGGTTCTTTTAGCGCGTATTACCTTTTTATTTACAAATAATAATAATTATTTAGATTAACTGCAGAATTTTCCAAAATAACTTTTATTTTATTGCTTTACTTTGGGAAAAAATAAAGTACAGTGAGTCCTCGACTAGCGAGCTCACACCCAGGGTTCCGTTCCTATGTCGCGGTGTAAGTCGCATTTTGACGTAAGTCGGATCGCACCACTCAATTATGCTAAAGCAGTAGCAACACCATAGTCTAGGATATAAAACACATTTCTATGACCCATGAAAGCATAACTAGCAGTAAGAAAAACATGGAGAACAAATATAAAATAATGAAATGAAACAAATAAAGAGAACAAATTTCTTACTTTTCCTCCTGCGGTTGACTTGCACACTAGAAGGGACGTCGCAATGGAAGAAGAGACAGGCTTATTGGGAGGAGGAACTCGTTCGCGCGGGAGATTTGTATTTACGACGCAAACATCAAAAGTCGGAACGACAATTCTTAATGGCTTACAGCACGAGCGTTGTAACCTCGAAACGTCGTAAGTCGAGGACACCCTGTATTTTAGCATTCCGGTATTGTGACCGTGAACTGTATTTGATTTCGTTTGGTGTTTATTACTTTTTTTTTCACCTTCACCACAAGCTATCATTTATACGTCTGTCTGTTTGTTTGTCTGTGAACAAAATCCCAACCACGCCCATGCACAGATTCTCACCATACTTGGTGGGAACACTACCCTACCTTAGTCCTAGAGATGATTTGAATTTGGAGTGTCTGGTTCAAAGGTCAAGGTCAGAGCAAGGTCACAATTTTTGGAGTTAGAGCTATAATATTATAACTTGAAAAACGAGTGCTGGTAGGCATGCCGTTACTGTGGAACACTAATAGGGAACCATATATGGACTTTCTTGTGCGACAATAACCTTTGATCTTGAATGACCCTGAAAGATCAAACCTCAACCCTTCAAATGAGAGAGGAATTTCTTTCGCTAATTTGGTCACGTCTATGTACTTCAGCGCATATCGTACCCAGACCATAAGTACTCACGTACATGTTTTTTAATTAAAAATAAATAATGAAAAACATTTAAATATGAAATGCTTGTGAGGGAATTAGCGTTTGAACTCCACATTTTTCCAGAAGGCGGTACTTACGGAACATGGTCATGTATTGCCTGGTGTTGAGGTTCCAGTATCCCCAGTTCGTCCTGTATCCGTGTAAAGTTGCATATTCCTCATGATTATAGGCCGGCTCTGTTCCAAAAGTGTCTATGACTCGAATATGGCACCTGGAAAATCGCAGGAAGGGGAACGGATCAGATGGGAAACGTGTGCATGGAAATGGAATCAGTCAATCGGTGTAAGGGCTTCTCTTTTTGGTTAAACTGTACAGACTGGAGAAAAACCATAGATATGCACCCCCCCAACCCCATCCACCACCCCCACCCCCCATCATCAAGTCTTTTAAAAGCAGGGATGAATACCTCCAACGAGAGCTTCTGACAACAAAATCCTGCGATTCAGAACGGCGTGACATTTCGACACTGCTGTAATTTCACCACTAGAAAGCAGAGTTTTGTCATTCGGTGAGTACAATCATCCCTACGCTGTAATCTAAAGCTGGAATGACAGGTTAGAGAGAAAGCAGTGCGGGAGCAATCACACCTTTCTGTTCACGCATGGAGACCGCTTTTATTCAGTCGAGAGTCAGCGCAGTGACAGAAGAGCACACAGTAACACCAAGTGTCCCGAACATCCACATCAAAACGAGTCTCTGAAATCACCATGGAGGCGTAAAGAGCGCCGCGATTCCCCGAGCCATCGAAACAAAGGCTCTCGACGTGAAGACGACTGGAATGGCAAAATCTTGAATTGTCTTACACATCATAAACATCACAGGGGTCTATCAACTCACCCCCAAAAACATGAGAGTATGTACCCTTATATTCATTCACTCACTCACTCCCTCATTTTACCCAACTGCTTAATCCTACGAGGGTCGCGGGGAGGCTGGAGCGAGGTGCAGTACACCCTGGACCCCTTGCCACATCATCGCAGGGCGAACACACACACAACTATTCACACTCACACTCACACCTAGGGGCAATTTGGAACATTTTGGCCAGTCAGCCTAATGTGCATGTCTTTGGACTGTTGGAGGAAACCAGAGTACAGGGAGGAAACCCACGCAAGCACAGGAAGAACATGCAAACTCCACACAGAGACGCCCTCGCCGAGCCCGGGACCCAAATCCAGGACCTTCTTGCTATAAGGTGGGTGTGCTAACCGCTGCGCCACCGTGCTAGCCCAAAAGTGCTAAACAAATAAAACAGAACTTACTTGAATGCAAATGGAATATCGTGGCTAAGCGCAGAGAAAGGAATGAGGTCAAAACTACTCGGATCGTTTCTCATAAACGACGACATGCTCGAGTGAGGCAGAAAAAAAAAAAGCAGATAATTCTTTAATAAAGATTTTATGTTTCATTTCCAAATGGCAAGAAAAAAAGAAAAATAAATAAATAAACAAGTACATTTTGGTATTTATAAACTGCTGTGTAGATGTTAAAGCATGTAGATTGAATTGTGTGTGTGTGTTACTGACACGTACAGAGCACCGTTGCTCGACCTTTTCCTAATGTATTATTAATGAAGACGTGATGATGATTATATAGGGCTGTAAAAGTCGTGGAAGGAAAGCCGAGCGCGTTCTACAGCCTGATTGATGGCGTGCCGTCGGTAAAGGGCGTGATCTGTCAGTTTGGAGAGTGTGGGTGAGGACGAGACATGAATCCCACTGAATCCTATCACGACGACCTTTCTCAAGGTCACTGGCTCTGAATGTGATCTTCTGGAGGACTCTGATATGAGATCAAGATCTTCGAATTGATTACACTTTGTATGCCTGTGTGTGTGTGTGTGTGTGTGTGTGTGTGTGTGTGTGTGTGTGTGTGTGTGTGTGTGTGATAAAACCTTCTCCCCATCCCACATCTCTCCCCAAAAGATCTCTCCTGTGCCCCTCCTCTCTCACTAGCTATCT
>JBCNYH010000021.1:11483274-11494516 GCA_039654325.1 Tandanus tandanus
AGATAGCTGGTGAGCCGCGAGAGAACGCAGCAGAATAGGAAGGTTTTTCTATATATATATATATATATATATATATATATATATATATATATATCATCCTTTAAAGATACAGCAAGGGGTCAGAGACGGTCCTTTCACTCCCAACAGGCTCAAACTTCCAAAATGGGTTTCTCATTTATCTACACTGAAATGCAGAATGTCAGCTCACCCCTGGAGCTCCTTGACCGAGATGGAGATCTTCAGGTTGTGTCCGAGGACGTAGAGAGCCGTGAGAATGTCGGCCCACTGCACCATCTCTCCCAAAGGCCCGCCTTTCAGGACCTTGGGACTGAAAACGTCGCCCGATTCCTCTGTCAGGAAACCCACGTGCACCAGGATCTGCAAAATACACAGCCATAATGAATACGGCTGGTTAATTCAATAATAATAATAATAATAATAATAATAATAATAATAAAATCATTTGCTAAACTGGTCAATTTTAGAAGGGTTGCAGGGGGGCTGGAGGCCAATCTCAGCTGACTCGGCGCGAAGGCAGAGTTCACCCTGTACAGCTCGTCAATCTATTGCAGGGCAACACACATAGAACCATTCACACTCACACTCACACTCACACTCACACTCACATTCACACTCACATTCACACTCACACTCACGCTCACGCTCACACTCACGTTCACACTCACACTCACACTCACACTCACATTCACACTCACATTCACACTCACACTCACGCCCACACTCACGCTCACGCTCACACTCACACTCACGTTCACACTCACACTCACACTCACGCTCACACTCACACTCACACTCACGTTCACACTCACATTCACACTCACACTCACACTCACATTCACACTCACACTCACGCTCACGCTCACGCTCACACTCACACTCACGTTCACACTCACTCACACTCACGTTCACATTCACATTCACACTCATATTCACACTCACACTCACGCTCACGCTCACATTCACACTCACACTCACGTTCACACTCACACTCACATTCACACTCACACTCACGCTCACGCTCACATTCACACTCACATTCACACTCACACTCACACTCACACTCACGTTCACACTCACATTCACACTCACACTCACATTCACACTCACAGTCACACTCACGCTCACGCTCACACTCACGTTCACACTCACATTCACGTTCACACTCACATTCACACTCACACTCACACTCACACTCACATTCACACTCACACTCACACTCACGTTCACACTCACATTCACACTCACATTCACACTCACACTCACGCTCACACTCATGTTCACGCTCACGCTCACGCTCACACTCACATTCACACTCACACTCACATTCACACTCACACTCACACTCACACTCACATTCACACTCACATTCACACTCACGCTCACACTCACATTCACACTCACGTTCACACTCACGTTCACGCTCACACTCACATTCACACTCACGCTCACACTCACACTCACATTCACACTCACACTCACACTCACACTCACATTCACACTCACACTCACATTCACATTCACGCTCACGCTCACACTCACACTCACACTCACATTCACACTCACACTCACATTCACACTCACACTCACATTCACGTTCACACTCACATTCACACTCACACTCACACTCACTCACATTCACACTCACACTCACACTCACGTTCACACTCACATTCACATTCACACTCACATTCACATTCACACTCACACTCACGCTCACGCTCACACTCACACTCATGTTCACGCTCACGCTCACGCTCACACTCACATTCACACTCACATTCACACTCTCATTCACACTCACACTCACATTCACACTCACACTCACATTCACACTCACACTCACTCACATTCACACTCACATTCACACTCACGCTCACGTTCACACTCACGTTCACACTCACACTCACATTCACACTCACACTCACGCTCACGCTCACACTCACACTCACATTCACACTCACACTCACACTCACGCTCACGCTCACACTCACACTCACATTCACACTCACACTCACACTCACACTCACACTCACGCTCACACTCACACTCACGCTCACACTCACGCTCACACTCACACCTAGGGGCAATTTGGGACATCTGATTAGCCTACTGTGTATGTTTTTGGACTGTGGGAGGAAACCGGAGTATCCTGAGGAAACCCACACAAGCACAGGGAGAACATGCAAACTTCACACAGAAAGGCCCCAAGCCCAGGAATCGAACCCAGAACTTTCTTGCTGTGAGACAGACGTGCGGATCACTACGCCACCGTGCTACCAAGAACAAAATTCACTATTATTATCATTATTATTATTATTATTATTATTATTAATTTTATTATTATTATTCATATTGAATACTTGAATTATTTTATTTGTAGTGAAGCATTCTTGTGAATGAACTGTTGCTATAGAAACGCTAACCTCTCAGTTCGACTGTGTTGTACAATCTAATCCTGAGACGTGCCGCTGCACTACTGTTAAAACTACGGTTACAGAGAATTAATCAACTCCTTCTGACCAATCAGAAGCAAGAATTTAACCACACTGTGTTTAGAGTTCCACGAGAAACTTTTAAGGGAGGTTTAATCTCTAGGTGAGCTGAGGTAGGACACTCCAAAATAAATTACAGCCGGATAGCTGTACGAATAACAACATGGGGCGGGGGAACAGGCTTTCTGTCCTATTTTTACAGAAGCAGTGAGATGACTCAGACTTTATGCTAAGGACAGTTAGCGTGTGCATTGTGCTGGCGTTAGCTGAATAGATGCGGCAAATGAGCGAATGCTGCTGTCACGGTGAGGCGAAAGTCTATTTTAGTGAAGTGATTAAAATCACCGTGCTCCACAGGGAAGCAGCTCATTAAGCTCTTTGTGGGTTTGTTTTAATTCCTTTCCTCGCTTTAGCCTGCATTACTGTTCCTTTGTGTTTTAGGGCTTTTGTATGTTAAATATTATGTTTTTCTTTTCTCTCTGTGAGCCAGTTATCCAAAAAAAACAAATCATATACAAAAAACCCCTAGAATTAGAACATGGAAACCAGATGCCCCCGCCACAAGTATTTACTATGTTAGAGGTCAAAGGTGAAGGTCACAGGAACATGAAACAGGTACATGGTAATCCGCCATCCATGGTGTGTTCACGCATCATTACTTTTTGTAATCATATTATAATTTGTAAATTAAACATTAATATGCAAATGCCTTGACGGAAAGGCAAAATTCCTGAGTTGCTGAGTCGCTGATTCAATGAGTCATCGGGTAACTGAATCACTGAGCTTTTGACTCTGACTCACTCAGTCATTCAGCCAAGGAGTCACTGACTTACTGACTCCCTAAATCATTAATTGATTCAGTGAGTCTCTGAATCACTGAGTCGGTTAAGTTACTGAGTCACTGAGTTACTGACTCACTGAATCACTGATTAGTTGAGTCAGTGAGTCACTGAATCACTTTTTGCTGAGTCATTAAATGAAAATCATTTCAAGTGTGAGAAAAAGAGAGAGAGAGAGAAAAGAAAACTTCCATAAGTAATATTTGACGATGCTGTTTACTTCCTGTTATAAAGAATCACTGCGTAGACGCTCATCCTTCTCTCCTGATTCGCTCCCTGCTGTTTTTATTACATCTCGTTAATTAAAAACTACACACCGCCATCCAACTTCCTTCATAATACAAGACATACATTTATTATAATTGCTACATCCAGCCTGTGACAGATGGTCGGCCATTTTAAACCATCTGTCAGAGTAGGAGGCCAATAAACAACACGAACATAAACATAAACACTTTCACTTCATTTTAGACAAAACAAAAGTCACACCTTACTTTTACACAAACAGAAACGCTGGATGTACGAAGCGTTTCATTCTAGCCAATAACGAGCAACACCTGATTTACCCTCTACCACAACTATGTACCCTCTACGGCAACCGATCAGAACTGCGCTAACTTAGTTAGGCTGGAGAGCTAGGATGCTAATGTCGCTAACAAATCAACAGTAGCTTATAGCCTCTTTGTCATTTCATTGATTGTTTTTCTTACTTTTACAAAATAAAAATAAATAAATAAACCAACTTTTAGCTTAGCACGGAGTCACGACTTCTCCGCTCCGAGCGTGTAGAGCTGACCTGATGGTTTGTGACCTTCTCTGTTCCTGAAATCCAAAAAATTTCTACAGTATTCTGCCTTCAAAATTTGAAGAAAGTTACGCAACATGGCCCTCGCGTCTTTCAAATTAAGAAAGTACTATTTATGATCGTTCCATCTGGAGGACTTCAGAGGACCCATACAAAAGTGAGCACACACACACACACACACACACACACACACTAAGCAGTGGGCTGCCACACACTGCGGCGCACGGAGAGCCGTTGATGGTTAGGTGCTTTGCTCAAGGGCACTTCAGCCATGAAGATGGAGGATGGAAAGGTGTAGCTCACTGCCCCTGCCATACATTGTTCCTGCTGGTTCAGGAAACGATCCAGCAACCTTTAGGTCCCAAACCCGCTTCGCTAACCATAAGCTGCCCCAAAAAACACAGGCATGCCCCTGCCGAGCCCGGGACTTGACCCCAGGACCTTCCTGTTGAGAAGCAGATGTGCTAACCACTATGTCACAATGCTGCCCAAAATTCATCACATCCCTGGATGGACTCTAACCACCAACCTTTCGGTTAAGAGCCAAACGCGCTAAACCAACGCAAGGACCTGCCTGTGACCTTCACCGACATCCGCCTCTCCTACAGTGAGTAAATGATAACGAGTACATTATTATGTCTGTTTGTGAATGTAGTTCCAAGTAGGCAAACATAAATCACCAAAATTTTCTCTTTTACAAGAAAATCATAGCAAGAAAAACCTCAGCGTAGGACACGTCCTGGACCCGAGGCGTAGGGTGTGCGCATACCGAGCGTCCGAATTCCTCGCTTAATAAATCACAACACGATTACAGCGGGAGCCGTCTGAATGCTATAAAAAGCAGCGCTGCACGTTACACTGTGGTACTCCAGCGTTGTCGGACACGCCGTCTTCCTTTTCGGACTTGTCGTTCAGACGGAGCGCCCGGAGGATCTCGCCGCTCCAGGCGTGTGGGTTGAGGGAAAAAAAAAAACCCAGTCGGATTTTTAGCTTCTCCTACGCACGGGTTTCTGAAGCGGCTGAAGCAGAGACCCGATGACCTTCTTCACACAAAACATCAAAACACATTTTCTTTCAGATGCACCAGGGAAGAGTTTCAGTGCATTGAACTCGCTCATAAATTCAATCTATTTCGTTTTATTTTTACAAACAGTGTTTAAGAATAAAGGTTCAGGTTCCGAAGACCTTTTTATTATGTTTACTTTAAACCACACACTGCTGTTGATTTCTCAAATCTCAGGAGGTGTTGATTAATTTTTAATATCTGCAGGTTTATACTGTATTAATGCACACGCTCTAATACGCTATTGTTTCCATGGCAACAGCTTGCTCATATGGACTGATAACCAGAGTAAACTAGAGGTGCAATCATAGAGTGTAAGGTACAAATATTCCCTATACGGGCTCTAGGACTGGGCGATATATCGCTAAATCTTTGTTATCGCGATATGACCATTTATATCATCAGATAATTGAATATCGCCAGGATCGTAATACTAATAATTTAGCAGAAATATTACACTGCCGTAAGAAATAAACAGGCTGTGACCCCCAGTGATCACATAGCTTCATAAATATTAGATCTATTGTTTAATATAATGTATGATATGTGGGTTATAGAGGGAGACGGAGGACCAGGGATGGTTCACGTGTGGGAAAAAAACAGGGAGAAAGAACAGCAGTGGAGAAGGTGAGAAGGAGAGGATGTGAACGGTGAGCGCCCCCTGGTGTCTGTACACTTATTACCACCCTCCATGTTCTTATTTCTGGAAATTATTTTCATATCATCAAAAAATATCGTGATAAACATCGTTATCGGGAAAAACTATATTGCGATAGGATTTTTTGCTCATATCGCCCAGCCCTAATGGGTACTGGTTTTACCCTCCCATGCAGTCATCCAACGATATGCTCTATAGAACGTGGATGTGACCACCAACTCGCTCATTGAAAGGATAAACAAGATGACTGGGGTTTGACCTTTGAAGGTCACTCAAGGTCACAGGTAATGGATTCATTTCGAAGTCCATATATATGGTTTCCTGTTGGTGTTTCATAGTAACGGCATGTCTGTCGGAACTCATTTCAAAGTTAAAAGTGCTCTATCTCCAAAACTTTGCGACCTTGCTCTGACCTTCACCCTTTGACCTTGAAATAAAAATAAAAAAAAGGAATAAAACACTAGTACGACTACCACAGCGCCCTGCTTGAATTTTACTTGCATGTATACGATCTTGCCTTCTGTTTGAAACAGGCAGTCAGGAACAGCGTCGTGGCGTAGGGACACATGTGAGTGATTTATTCAACAGGAGAAGAGAACAGTATGTGGCGTGCTGATCTGGGAGCAGGTGTCAGCGCAGGATGAGGAGATCGATAAAGACACAGCTGAGCGAGCAAGTGGAGCTGAGAGAGATCAAAGATCAGCTGAGCAGTGATGTAAGGACACTGTGTACGTGAGATAACTTATCAAGATCGCCGCGAGAGCCTTGACACGACCTGATACACATCGCAACTCCCGCCACACTCGACCTTCGATATTCCAGACTGTGCGTTTGGTGAGGAAAGGACGGAGAATTTCGCTGTAAGGAAACGTTTCTGTAATAGCTCACAAACCCAAAAGGAATGCTAACTAGCTCGGGGCCTGAGGACAGCACGCTAGCCGTCTGGGGTTAAACAATGCTAGCGGTGTGCGTCATACCGGCAAAAAAAAAAGGATGTGATATGTCGATGATGAAATGACCTCCCCGACCCCCAGATGGTGCCCACAGATGGACCCGAACACTGCTAATGTCTGCCCATGATGAGTGCCGCAGTTTTCCTCAAAACGATGAAGTGGTTTCCACTCCTCCGCGGAGTTTACCAGGTCAAGAGGTGACCTTGAATCGGGCGCCGCGGTGGTGCGAAACACGGGGATGACATTACCGCTGATGATATCGCTAACCTCAATCAGAATCTCATTTTCCGCAGGTTCTGATGGTTTAGAAATTAGATTTTTTTAAATTAAGACTTCGTGTGTTGCTTCGTTTCACCTTCACCAGCTTCGTAATACCCTCTTCATTCATTCATTTTCTAAGCCTCTTAATCCTAATTAGTGTCGCGGGGAGGCTGGAGCCCATCTCAGCCGACTCTGGGCGAGGGCGGGGTACACCCTGAACAACTTGCCAGTCCATTGCAGGGCCAACACACACACAACCATTCACACTCACACCTAGGGGCAATTCAGAAAAGCCTGTGCATGTTTTTGGACTGTAGAAGGAAACCGGAGTACGCAGAGGAAACCATAGCAAACAGAGGGACAATTTGCAAACCCCATGCAGAAACGCCCTCGCCAAGCCTGGGACTCGAACCCAGGACCTTCTAGAATAACCTTTTTTTTTTCTAATTAAGTACGCTAACTGTCAAAGCTAACTGGCGAACATGCTAATCACCGCGCCACCATGCCGCCTCACACTCAGAAAAACATTTTTAATCCTAAGATAGTGGACCAATCAGATCACTCTATTCCTGAGTACTAATTTCGGGTTATCGTCAATATTTATATATATAAATATATATATATATCATGAAGTTATCTTCAGGTAAGATGTGATATTTTTGCCGGATCGTTCCTGCTCATCATGCTAATCCTAAGCTATCGTAGTCTTTCCCTGAACCCGCTGGTGTATGTTTAAGTGTCTCGATGAAGGTTGGTGGTTAAACAGTCTGACGCCATGTGAGAGCCTCCGCTGTGGTTTCGGCATCACCGGCTGGTAGAAACGCCCTGTTTGTGCAACCTGCCATGACGGCTAATGATGTGCGCCGAGTTAGTCTCCGACCAGCTGGAATCAGCGACATCCAGAGGCAGCTGGGACACAGGCAGCATGTGTGTGTGTGTGTGTGTAATGAGGATGAATTTCTGTGTTTACAGAAAACACCTCCTCTTTACCTCCATGTACAAACTAAAACAGCACTCCCTGCACCAAACGCATCTACAGAGTGCAGCTAATGCTAATCATCTGTATAAAAAAAACAACAACAAAACCAACCTCCTGACCATGAGGGCTGCTGGGAAACAGAGTGCATCAAGCCTTGAACAACTTCTATACACAGCAGACATTGTTAATCAGCCAGGATGGCTCTATAAATCTCCTCGCCATCACGGCGCCAGCGCTCGAAGTGATGCTAGGCCTCCAAGGCTAATCCACAAATGATTCAAAACGACACAAAGGGTCCAGAATGCAGCCTGTTGTGGACTGAAACACACACGCACACACGCGCACACACACACACACACACACACACACGACTATCTGGCTCAGGAATCTCATTTTGCAATTACACCCTGTGTTCCCGTTGCAGAATGATCCGTTATCCGCGGCAGACGGCAAATCGCTTCTGACTCGCTGCCTCGCCTTAATTGTGGATGATAAAGAACTCTGGACAGGCGAAAAAGAAACCGATCGCAACAGCTGGCGTTGAGATAGCACACAAAGTTTGAAGATAAAAAAAAAGAGTCCATTTCACGCAGTCTGGGAAGTATAGACAGAGCGATAAATCAGCGGAGAGAGAAAAAGAGAGAAAGAGAGTTCTTTTTAGCGGTTGTTAGCTTATTTAGGGCGACGCTTGGTGACAGGTGAAGTGAACGATCATATAAAAAGGCGATGACGAGGGCCATCGTAAAAATCCTCAGGGAAGAAGAACAGTGAAGGAAGGGTGAGAAATGATGTCTTGAAGAAGTAGACAGGTTCTCGTGCAAAAATAATCCCCCCCCCACCCCCACCAGTTCCCCCAAAACCCAAACCCCCTTAGCACGTCCGCCTCACAACAACAAGGTCCTGGATTCGATTCTCGGGCTCGGGGTGTTTCTGTGTGGAGTTTGAATGTTCTCCTCATGCTTGCGTGGGTTTCCTCTGGGTACTCCGGTTTCCTCCCACAGTCCAAAAACATGTACACTAGGCTAATTGGCTGTTCCAATTCACCCCTAGGTGTGACAGTGAGTGTGAATGGTTGTATGTGTGTTGGCCCTGCAAGGGTCTGGTGAGCTGTTCAGGGTGTACCCCGCCCCCGCCCCCGCCCTCACCCGAGTCGGCTGAGATAGGCGCCATACTCCCCGCGACCCTAATTAGGATTACGCGGCTTAAAAAATGAATGAATGGATGAACGTTCTATGGAATTACTCACTCATCTCTCATTTGTTAAGACGCTAACTCCTACTAGGGTCACGCAAAGGCTGGAGCCTATCTCAGCCGACACTGGGCGAAGGCGTGGTACAACCTGAACAGCTCGCCAGACCATCGCGGGACTGAGCTTCTTTTTTAACCATCAGAAGGCACTGACACTGGAGACTCCTTCCATAAACGTTAAATAAACATCTATGTACTGAGAACTTCTCCTCAGGTTCTAACGAAGAAGCTGTTACCATAGAAACCATAACCAGAATCAGAACAGCCTCGACTGATAGCTTACACTACTGTCAGGGCTTCATTAATAGAAAACGCATTAACGTTCTGACCAATCAGGATTCAGTTTATAGTCCAGATTTAGAAATGTTTCATTAAACCGATTTCAGTAATTAAAAACAATTCCGGGCTTGTGATTTTAACGACACACTGATTGAGTCCAGAGTTCCCCTCCCTCCGTCTCACCTTCTTCTGCTCCCTCCATCGTCTGCGCAGCTTCAGGTCGAGTCTCTGGGCGGCTGTAGCCCACTGCGCTGCCAACCTGCGGATCCGTCTCTTCATAAAACTCAGAGACTCCTTTCCTGTTCCGACCTGATCCAAGAGAGCGCCCAGATCCGTACGGAACGCAGCCTGGTGGGGACAGAGAGAGAGAGAGAGAGAGAGAGAGAGAGAGAGAGAGAGAGAAAGGAGGGTCAGCCATTTTTATATTTAGCAATAATTTATTCATGTCCCAGGCGATCATTAAGCTGTACAGTGATAAGAGTGTAAACTATTCTCAATCACGCTGTAAATTAATTAAATTCTGCTTTAATAAATTATGAGAGCGTTCAGGCGTGATGCGCCTTCATAACTCTAAAAACCCATGTCTAGTTAATGCTTTCTCAGATAACACTCCTTGATAGATGTACATCGTTATTCTTGGTACGCAAGGGATCATTACACTTTATGGATTACCCATAATGCACTGCAAGTATATGTATGGGTAAAAACAAATGCCCTGAGATGAGATAAGGAGTCCTGAATGTGACGTGTGTCTAAAAACAAACTTCAGAAAGCCTGGGGCGTGTCAAAAAGTGGGAGGGGCTTAGCTGTCCATCAGGGGAAGGGGCGGAGCAATAGATAGCAAGATGTGCGGTATGTAAAAGTGCACGCTTGTGAGATAGATTAAACAGAAACTTTTATCTGAAGTAAAACTGAACGCTGTAAGATTACCTCAGGATGTATTTTCCTCCACCTGAATTTAAAACAACGCTTCCACACAGAGAGGCCGAGTCGAGGCGAGAGATTACTGATGTGAGATGGAGAGAAGAACGCGGGTCTAAAACACAACTGTCAATCATACCAAGTTGGGAAGTGAAGAGAGAGAGGAGAAGAGGGGGGCAGAGAGAGGAAAAGAGAGAGAGAGAGAGAGAGAGAGAGAGAGAGAGAGAGAAAGAGGGAGAAGGAGGGAGAGAGGGAGTGAAAGAGAGAGAGAGAGAGAGAGAGAGAGAGAGAGAGAGGGAGAGAAAGAGGGAGAAGAAGGGAGAGAGGGAGTGAAAGAGAGAGAGAGAGAGAGAGAGAAAGAGAGAGAGAGAGAGAAAGAGGGAGTGAGAGTGAAAGAGAGAGAAAGAGGGAGAGAGAAAGTGAAAGAGAGAGGGGGGGGGAGAAAGAGAGAGAGAGAGAGAGAGGGAGAAAGAGAGAGAGAGTCAAAGAGAGAGATATAGGGAGAGAGAAAAACATAGGGGGAGAGGGAGAGTGAAAGGGAAAGAGAGAGAGACAGAGAGAGAGGAAGGGAGAGAAAGACAGAGGGTGTAATAGAGGAAGGATTTTTTTTTTTTTGTTATACTGTATTAATCCCGCAAGGGAAATAATTACCTCTGCATTTAACCCATCCAAAGTGAGCACACACACACACACACACACACACACACACACACACACACACAC
>JBCNYH010000021.1:11621304-11635981 GCA_039654325.1 Tandanus tandanus
GTGTGTGTGTGTGTGTGTGTGTGTGTGTGTGTGTGTGTGTGTGTGTGTGTGTGTGTGTGAGTGAGAGAGAGAGAGAAAGAGTGTGATATATTTATGGGCTTTCTGTACTTTGCACTATTCCATTCGCTCTGCTGACTAAAGTACATACACATTACCCATAACTCACCTCTGTTAGCCTCCTCAAACACCACTGATCTCCCCAACTCCACCCCGAGACGCCTGGGAACAGGACAACATACAGCCGTTGTACACACTTTAAGTAACACTGATGTGGTGTTGGGCATTTTGTTGGGGCCTGTACATGATTTATGAGTTATATCATACAGGCTCTGATTCACTGCTTGTGATAGGAATGTAGTTATTACAATATTAATTGGTTGATGAATATATTTTAGTTAAAAAAAAGTGCCAACCTACATACATAACTAAATATAAACTATACAAAACGTACATGTATACACTTTAATAAAAGGGAGAACTAAAAAGTAAGTCATAATAAATAACATGACTTGTTTCCATAGTCGACCTTAGTGAAGTGTCCCACACAGCCAGCACCTGTCAGTCCCTGAGATTTGCTGTTTCACGATTCACAATTTACTGATTGACACATGTCATTGACATAGATAGTAAAGAGTAGTGGTCCTAATATTGAGCCCTGAGGGAATCCGCATATGGCCTTACCATACGCAGATTGATTCCGGTTGACCTCAACAAATTGTTGTCTTTCTGCAAGATACGATTCAAACAAATGAATCGCAAATTGATGCAAACCAATTGCTTGCAATTTTGTCAAAAGCTTTCTGTAAATCAATCAAAACTACACCTGTGTAAAGGCCTGCGTCCACGTTAAATCGTACCTCGTCAGAGAGAAAGGTCAATGCCGGGTCAGTGGAAAAAGATGGCCGGAATCCTGACTGAAATTCACAAATAAGTTTGTTTACATTTAAATATTTAAAAAGTTGATCATAAATAATTCTTTCTGAGATTTTAGACACCACTGGCAGAATTGAAACTGGTCTGTGGTTTCCTTCACAATTCCGATCACTTTTTTTTAAAGAGAGGCACAAACCTGGCTGTTTGAAAGTCCACTGGAACCAGTGAGGTTTTTATTGACAGATTAAAAATGTGAGCTAATGGTGATGAAATGACAGATGTCTTTTAGAAATTTATCAGAAATAAACAAGGTAAATGCTTTTCAACTTCTTGGTCTGAGACAACGGAGAATGTGAGGCAATTCTTACTGGGTGGGAATTATAAAAAGGGATCACATGGGTGCACCTTTCCAAATCCGACAGCTTTTCATAAAGACAGTCCCAAGAAAGGTGTCTCTAGCATTGTGATATACGCGGTTTTAAACGGATTTTCCACATTCTCTCTCTCTCTCTCTCTCTCTCTCTCTCTCTCTCACACACACAAACAAACATTCGCACACACACGCACACCGTGCTCAAGAGTATTTTCCAGGAGACCCTGATAAACTGGATTAGGCGTGTCACCGTCATTAGGGTTACAAACGCTCGAGGGGAGAAATTACGCATTCCTACACCCGTACTGACTCACACACACACAGCGCACTGCACTCTTAACAAGGATGCTTCACTCTCTTCGGCTGAGAGGGTTCGTGTTTCACTGCTGAGAGCTGAAGGACTGGATCACGTTACAGCCTTTCTATAGTCAAGCACCTTACACACACACACACACACACACACAATTGTTTACACACCATATTTGTTGAATTCTGGATTCTGATTGGCTGTTGATATTAATTAATATTCCTGAACAGCCGCTCTGACAGTAACGCGTGGCTCATAACCGTCTCACTCTGATTCGTTATCGTTTCCATAGCAACAAGCCCACCTCCTTCACAGCAACTTGTATGATGGACGATCCACATAAAACTTTTTTTTTTTTTTTAAGTGTTAAATTATTGATTCATGGCAGTGAAGTTTTCCTTTAGTTAACATTTAGGGAAGGAGTCTCCAGTGTCAGCGCAGTGTAACGCAACCTCATTTCTGCGTCATTTTCACAACACGGGATCTTACACCTTGTGCTTCCTCGGGAACATGAAAAAAAAAAAACAACACTGCTGTATTTATAACATTATTATTACCATCATTATTAACTTTAAGACCCCTTTATTCAGAGACAGACAGAAGATACAAGGTTTAAAATAAAGCAGGTCTCTGGTGCCCTTGGCGTTAGCGGTAGTAACGTGAGTCTGGGGTGGACGCGTCTACGTACAGGTGTGACGGGAGTCACGAACTCTGTCTCATTTATATTTCAACTGTCCTGGCAACATATTTTATACAACACACAACATTTTACTGATTGATTTATCTGGAATGTTTCCGACTGGACATTTTGGCCACTGCTATTTTCTTTCACACAAGTTAATATGAAGGAAGAAAAGAGGTTTCTGTTGTTAAAACTGCTTACAAATATCCTGTGTGGAGAGAACAACCTCCCTCAGGGCCCTGGCATGTGATAAAACCACACCACACACACACACACACACACACACACACACACACACACACAGCTCATTGCCCTGCTGGACACTGATATATAAACATTAACAGCATTAAATGAACTCCTGCTCAGCTCGACGTTTACTACTCACTTACTTGTCCACTTGGACCCGGAGCAGGGCACATGCTAGTCCCCATGAGAGGTTCGAGTCCCGGGCTCGGGGTTTTGTGTGAGGAGTTTGCATGTTCTCCCTGTGCTTGCATGGGTTTCCTCCGGGCACTCCGGTTTCCTCCCACAGTCCAAAAACATGCACATTTGATTGCATGCACACTCACACCCCCAGGTATGAGTGTGAATGGTTGTGTGTGTGTTGGCCCTGCGATGGCCTGGTGACCTGTTCAGGGTGTACCCCGCCCTCACCCAGAGTCGGCTGAGATGGGCGCCAGCCTCCCCGTGACCCTAATTAGGATTAAGCGGCTCAGAAAATGAATGAATGAACATTTCTTTTGTCATTTCTTTATAACATGTTAATAACCTCTACAGTGCACTGACATCATCACCAAATGAACCCCTTCAGGGAGATACAAGTCCTCTCCTCTGTGCATCAGCGTCCTGGTCCCCCCATCGCAGTTTCTTATTAATTAGCTCCTTGTGACCAATCAGGATCCAGCATTCAACAAGGAAGAACAGTTTGGTTCTTAAGAACAGCAACATGATTTGAATCGGGATTTAGTTCAGCGCCGCTCACTGTGTGCCAGTCCCGGTGGGATATTAAGAAGCGTTGACAGTTTTAACCAGGTCACATGACCACACGCTCTTACAAAAGCAGCTTGCAAAATGCACGGCTGTGAAATGCACATTTCATCAGCAAGCCTGCGACGGTAGGCGATGAACTCGATTTTTTTTTAAAAGGACAAAACCGTACAGAGCAGCAGAACAAGTTAAAGTTCTAATAAATCACCCTGTCCGAAACCCCGGCAAAGAACGTGATCACGTGTATCCCAGGAGCGAAGGGGAAAATCTCGTATTACCCTCACGTAACAACCCACATCGACATCCTGAAGTGTCGGATTCTTCTTACAGCGCTGAGATCTGGAAACATGCCTGTTTCCTTCTTTCACAATAAATCTCCCTCTCACTCTCTCCCTCTCACTCTCTCTCAAAGTTTATAAAAGAAAAACAAGCACAGCTTATCAGGGTAACATTAAATAGTAGAAACCCCTATCCTGAAAAATATTTCAAAGCGCAGCTTTAATGAATCTCTGACACTGGAGACTCCTTCCATAGACGTCTGATAAACAAGTAGGTCTCCTTACAAAACAAAATCCTCCTTGCTATGACAAGCCTCTGAACTGTCACTACACCGACGACAACATATCAGAAAGAGCACATGAACACGTGAAACCCCTTCGATTCGGTGGCAGTCGTATGAAACGCTCATCATTCTAGTTATACGACACATTAATAACAGGATTATAAACACTTTATTACGATTCCTGTCACTCGGTAAAGAGACACGTGGCCAGTTTGGCGAGGCGGTGAGTGTGGTTCGGTTGTACAGTAGTTGTATAAAAACATGTCAGATTTAGGGTTACAGGAGTTCGGTGTTACTATCATGCACTAAATACAGCCCCGACCTTGTGTTGCACGAATGATAATGAAGGAATACAGAAGTGGGATAATGTAGCACTGTATTATTCTCATTGTTGTTATTATTATACTCACTCGGTGATCTTGTGGGCCAGCTCGGTGCATGCTGGGATGTTGTTGGCACAGAAGACCTTGTATCCACTTCTGCCTACATTCATGTTGGAGTTATAACCGTAAGCCAGCTTCGGGGTTTGGGGCCGAGACAGAGGGAACTTGTGGATGCCTGCTCGGGTCTTTGGCATGTTTACACACAAGTTAGGGATGTTTATTTATTTATTTAGGCTTAGATTAAGGTAAACCTGGTCCTTGCACCCGCAGCCGGCAACAAAATCAGCAGTGATACAAATGATTCCACCAGAGATTCAAACAAAGTGAGGTATGGGGGGTGGGGGGGGGGGGGGGAAGCCCAGAAGTAGCAGAAGTACCCTCAAGCAAAGGTAAGGCAAATAATAATAATAATAATAATAATAATAATAATGATGATGATCTACTGACTTACCAGATAAACTGAAGAAGAAATGAGACAAAGTCCTAAATCACTACCACTAATAAAGATTATTCTAAGAGCCTATTAATAATAAAGCTTATAATGACTATTAACCAGCTGGTGAAGCGACTCCCGGACGGTTTGAGCCCAGTTTGGAAATGGTTCGGGTTTAAAGTGCAGCGCCGCAGAGCTGGAGCCGAATCCACTGCCACTTTCTTCCCATCTGGACTTCGATCCCTTCCGACATGCGGAGCTCCGGTTCAAAGCGGCTGCACGGAGAGCAGGGAATAAACCCGAGAGGTGAACCGATCCGCGGTGGAGGAGCAGGAGGAGCAGGACGAGCACTGGTTGCTCCTCGCGGGAACTTTGTATCACTGTAAACTTTGTTGCAATGCGGTCGGAAAAAACAGCAAACACGCCGCCCGCCAGCAAGCTCGAAACCCCGCCCACACTTGCCACACTTACAGGATTGACACCGTGATCAGCCAATCGGATTGGAGCACTACAGGACGAAGTGTGCAGAGGGTTGGGTTTTTTTTAACCAATCGCGTGTGAGGTTCAGGGTGCAGGCAGGGGAAATATTACTGGCACCTGATGGCAGGTAACAGTTTAACACTTTATGTTCTTCAAATAGCTTAAAAAGCTAATGATCCTTTCCTACCAAAATAAATAAATTATTAGGAAATAATCGACTAACTTTTTTACATCCATCAAAGAAAATATTACATTCAGTTTGTGTGATTGAATGTGATTTCCTTTAAAATATATATAAATATATTAATCTTATAAAAATTTTAGATATACCAGTGCATTTATATAATATATAACATTATATATAACACATGTACAAGAATAATAATCAGAATAAATCACTGTCGTATCATTAAAGAATAAATTATTATTGTTTTCATTGTTGTTGTCGTCGTTGTTGTTGTTGTCATTGTTGTTGTTGTCGATGTTGTTGTTGTTGTTGTTGTCATTGTTGTCGCCGTTGTTGTTGTTGTCGTTGTTGTTGTTGTCGTTGTCATTGTTGTTGTTGTTTTCATTGTTGTCGTCGTTGTTGTCGTCATTGTTGTTGTCAATGTCATTGTCATTGCTGTTGTTGTTGTCATTGTTGTTGTTGTTGTTGTTACTCCACTCAGGCAATTGCAGAAACTGCCTGAATGAATTCCTCAATATAAATCACCATCATACAAATTTTAAAAACATTTTCTTTCAAAAACAGCTCACTGCTTTTACCCAGACATAACGCTGCACACATGACCAGAGATCATTTCCATCCCCACCTTACTGTCTGCGGGAAATGCCTCCCTATACACGGCTTCAAGGATGCCAGTACTTTGAGGCAGTTTAAAAATGTATTTGATGCTTGAGTAATTGTTAGGAGGTTGTTGAATCAGATCAAAAAAGATAAATATTAAAAATGGTAATGGAATTTTAAATACTGGTGATCAGGCGGATACAAAGAAGATCAAAACCGGATAAACCATTCACAAAGCAATAAATTCCAGTAATGCTACACTAGGGGTGCGGCTTTACAGAACTCATGAGTCCAGGTTATAACATCAAGATATAGTAGTAGTGATAGTAATAGTAGTAGTAGTGGTAGATATTCACTCTTGGGTTGTGGATCATATGGAGAAGAAGAAGGTAGGTGTGTTTTTTGCCTAAGTTTGGGGTCGAGAACATCCTGAGTTGGGATCCAGCATCTCTCCTCAGGACTGTAATGTCCCTGGCTGAAAGCTGTACTCAGTTACCTGGCTTGAAAATGGGTGTGGCTTCTAGGCAGCGATTTGCAAACAGCTTGTTTAATCGAAGAACCTGTGAGACACCGCCCAGACATCTTCGCTTGCTGTTCATGGTGTACCCCGCCCTCACCCAGAGTCGGCTGAGATGGGCGTCAGCCTCTCCGCGACACTAATTAGGATTAAGCGGCTCAGAAAATGAATGAATGAATTAACTAATTATGTGAGACTGAGGTTTCAGTAACTTTTTAGAGTAATTCATTCATTCATTCACCGAAATGGCTCAATCCTACTTGGATCGTACGGAGGCTGAAGTCTGTCTCCGCCGACACTGGGCAAAGGTGGGGTACACCCTAAACAGCTTGCCAGACCATCACAGGGCCAAATACACAGCCCTTTACACTCACACCTTGAATGTTATTTGGAACAGCCGTATTATCTGCAGGAAACCCACAGGAACACAAGGAAAGCATGCAAACTCCACACAGCAACACCCTCGGGACTTGAGCCTGGGGCGTGAACCCACCCCTTATCAGAATAATGACATACAGAATGCAAAGCAATTATTCAAACTTTTATTCCCAATATAAAGCTGTATAATCCAAATAATTAAATATCCTGTTACTCTTCAGTAGTATCAACTAATTCTCATTTAGCAAAAATAATATAGCAAAAAAATACATGTAAGTGAACCCTGGAATATTATTGGGTTAATATTATTATTATAATTATTATTTATCTATTTATTTATTTTTAGCCAGGGTGGTCACTTCAACTCTAGAAGTGCAACATGGGACAAACTGGCAACACATGATAAATATTAGACAACGTAAACCTCAATTCTGGTCATGTCTCAGCCAAAGACTTCAATGGTTTCACAGCAAACATATTTCTGTACATTAAAACTGACAAACGGAACAAACATCACATCAACAGCAGCTTCCAACATCTGAAAAAAAAAAACCTGATTGTACATCTATCCCTAAAGTTATTTCTGCCATGCAGCAACAATCTGTTTTTCATTTATATGGAAATTCATACAAACATAAAAAAACTTCAGCACTGCAACTAAATTACAGCATTTTAACAAGTCCTGGTTCTGCAGAGTAGCAGGGAAGGCTGAGTCAATGAGGGCGGAGCTTAAATTATTATTATTTTTTTTTTTTAGCCAATCACAACCCGGATCATATGACCTCACCAAACTTTAAAAAGGTTTTCTACAGTTTTTTTTCCCCTACACATTAAATTAGCTTATCTTATGTTAGCTAGTTTGCTAGATTTGGTTAAAAGATACATTAGCTAGTTTGCTAACAAGCTAGTGGCCAGCAACCCATTTTGAATGTATAACGTCAGCTATCTTTCTAGCAAACGTATTTTTCAATATCAAATCGCAAACCCAATCACAAAAACTCCACATACTTTAGATGATGGTCTTAATTAAACCAGAAAACGGTTTGTGGCGTTACTTGGCCTGTGAAAGAACCTAGCTCAGCTTTTTATTGCACAAAATATTTGCTAGCGATAACAGCGGACACCTCACATTAGCAAGCCGGTGGTATTTACAATAAAATGGATTAGCCAAAATAATTTACATGTCTCCTAGCTTGCCAAAGAGGTTAGCTTGGTACTCTGCACATAACAAAATAGTTGCTAAAGATCTTAGTCGCTTATTTATGAAATCAATAAAAATAATTTGCATAACATTAGCAAGCTGGGCGGCTGGTTTCAACTTTAATCTAACGCAAATAATATGGATCTGCTAACATAAAGTGGTTTAATGTTACAAAAATAAATAAATAAGCAGCCTAATATTTTCTAGCTTGCTACCAAACTTGGCTATGGAATTGTTAGCCTAGCATGATCCCGTTAGCTAGCAAACCTCTCTTAAAAGATAACAGATTATCTAACGTTAGCAAGATTTCTGAAAACCTGACTGGCTGCTCAATGTTGTGCTCAAGAAGTAACAGTAACTAAGATAACTAGCTAGCTGGCTAATGTTAGCACCGTGCTCTTTAGGTAGTTTTGCTAGCTCTAGTAGAACATGTATTTACAAGCTGGACTGTATATTGCGCTCTGCGGTACTTCAAGACAAAGAAATGAACAAAGACCAAACTTAGAGCGTTTTCTAGAAACATCACAAATTTTCGGGTATAACAAAAGTTCTTCACAGTTAGGCGAAAGTAAGTATTCCCCGCTGACTGCCTTCAAATCGTTTTTTATCAATATTTAAAGCTTTTTCTAAACAATACATGACTAAATTATGCTAATGCTTGTTAAAAGTATTTGAGTTTTTCAACATAAACATATTTTCTGCTTAAAAGTAAAAATAGTGTTACCATAAAATAGTGCAAGGTATTTGCTATGGCTAGCATAGCTAGCTAATGTTTGCAGAGCGATGGTAGCTAATAATTCTTCCTTGAAATCAATGAATTTTTAGAACTTTACACTGATATTGTATTTTAATAAAATGTCATCGCTACTTTAAAGAAAATAAAAACATATTAAGATTTATCTTTGATTCGAGAATGATGCTAACTGCTAGCTCACTCGCGAATTAGTATTGTTGTAGTTTTAACCCTCACTAACGTCGAGATGGCTCAAAAATGTAACAGCTGAATATTTTGTGTAATGAAAATAAAATTAAAATTGCTATTGGCGTACGGCGCACATTGCTATGCTCACTGTAGCATGTAGCTGCAGGATGGGTTTGAATACTAGCGACTAGTTTAGTTTTTATTTTAATTCGTTTTTCAAGATTACTGGCATTTTTCAGGCAATTTGTTAGTAAACATATATCTTTGACATATTATCATGTTATCATGAGACCGTTTTGTCCTCACTCAGCTCTAAACTCGAGTTCGAAGGTTTGGAATACACCCAAATTTGTAAAGTGCTACAATCTATAAATTATTATTTACGCCAATTTACTAGCTAGTTGTTAGCCAGCTACTAAATTACGATTGAATACTTATGTACATTGTCCCAATTTTACAAACTCGTGAACAAATACAAAACGGGAGGGTTTGTGAGGGGAAAATATTAGCAACAGGTTAGCAAAAACAAGTCCAAACTACTGGAAATGTAGCATTGTGTTGTGTTCTGAAAAGTCAGCACTCAGCGTTCTTCTCGCTCTTGAGAACTTTCTCTTTGAGGAGGTCTAGGATGACCTGCCTCTCCTGGCTCTCCAGCTCAAATCGCCGCTCACGTTCCTTCCTCTCAGCACCGAGTCGTTCGCGTTCCAGAGCGATTTTACTCCTCTGGATCTCCAGCTCTTCTCTGCGGAGCGCCATCTCTTCCTCACGCAGCCGTTGCTCTGCTTCCGAGCGTTTCTCCAGGAAGCTCAGGATCTCCGAGTACGTCTGGCAGCAGCACTGGCACGGCCGCTTGGCTGTGGGAGCAGACAGCTCCACCAGCTCCTCCTGTTCCTCCGGCTCCAGTGAACCAGACACTGCAGAGGAACCGGAATGATCTTTAAACACTAGATCAACATGCTTTTATATATAGTGTGAGTATTTAATCTGTTTATACATTTCTGTTTATTCATGACTGTCTCCTCACTTGTAGGCGCTGTTGCCGTGACTGGAAGCACAGACGGCTTGTCCGGCTCGGGTAATGCGAGCTCATCCAGCGCTCTCTTTTTCATCTCTCCATCTTGGTATTTCCCTTCACCGCTTGCAATCAGGTTCTTCTCGGCCTCAAGCTCTAGAACCTCATGCAGCAGATCCTCCTTCTGAGCGTAGAGCCTCTCCGTACCAAACCTCAATACAGACCCATTATATAATTTATTTAGGATTTTATTTCAACATCTATGGTATGAGATGATTATGAAAGTTTCTGACATACTGAACTGTCTGGTCGTTGTTCTCCTAAGGCTTTCATTTTTTTATTTTTGATGACTCGCGATTCACTTGTTGTGGAAATGTATAACCCTGTGCCAGCACAACCGCATTTGTTTAATTCTTTGTGATTTAACTTATTTTTTGCTAACCTGCGCAGGCTGGGAAAGTCCTGCTTTTTGTAGTAGTCGAGTAGCAGCATGGTTCTCTCCCTGCATCTCCGTCCGTCTACCTCAAAGTTCTCGTCCTGCAGCGCCGCTGTAACGATCTCACCCACCCGAGCCCAGATCCGGCCTGACTCCTTGGAGATGAATGGGTTCTGAGCGATAACCTCACGCAGGAGCAGGATGTCGTGGCGAGCGGAGAAGCGCACCTGTCGCTTCCGGGGAGTGGATGAAGGGCCAGCGATGGAGAACCCTGCAACACAGAAATTACTTTTTAAAATGTAATCTGCAATTTCTTGTTATTTGATGACAAAAAACATAAACCTGCTGAGGTCGTATTGTTAGTGGAAGGAGACATTCATGTCAACAATTAGTAACAATCAGAGGTAAAGCTGCACCTGTAAGACGTAATAACAGTAACTGAATTATTTTCATGGACATCGGCCTATATAGATTTTTTTTTTTACATACTGGAAGATTTATTCATTCATTTTTCGAGCTATTTTCTCCTACTAGGGTCTCAACCATTTCTGGGCAAAGGTGGGGTACACCCTTAACAGCTCAGCTGTCCATCACAGGGCCAACACACACACACAACCACTTGCACTCACACTTACGCCTAGGGGCAATTTGAAACAGCCAGTTAGCCTAATGTGCATGTCTTTAAACTGTAGGGGGAAACAGAGAAGACATAATTAACTGAAATACCTCAGTATTAAACAAGTAAAGCACTACATGGTGTATAATAGTATATTATTTCAAACGTAAACAGTGCATTATAAATATGGAGCCATGAGCTATTTTCTAAGAAAATGTATGTATATATATATATAGGTCCTGCAATGGACTGGCGAGCTGTTCAGGGTGTACCCCACCTTCACCCAGAGTTGGCTGAGATTGACTCCAGCCTCTTCGCGACCCTAGTAGTTCATCAAATGAGGGTGTGTTATATATTATATAAAGCCACTGATTTAGGAGTTAACAACACTGAAGTAATATTTGGGGGGGAAAGCTAGTGGGTATTCTCTGCCAGATAGTAAAGAAAAACTATGAGATCTGTGTATGTTTGTTTATATATTTAAATTAGCTATTTATTTAGTTGGTTAGTTATTAAGTTAGTTAGTTGGATGCTAACAGTGTAATTGCTATATGGTTATTACTGTTATGATGCTAACTGGCTAATCACTTCAAATTAGTGTATTTTAAACCTCAAAATGTATTTAAAAATGACAATAATCTATAAATAATGTTACCTTTACCTACATTTTAAAAATATTTGCGTGTGTATTAAAATAAATGAGCATTTTATCTCAGATTATAAACATACAGATCTAAAAATGGCTGCCCTGAGAGAAACCTTTGTTGATATTAGCTTCATAATAGTAAGAAAGAAAGTATACTCATTAACTTAATGAAATGGTTTGTATTTGTTATCATTTAATTCTTTCTGTACGGCAAATGTCGCTGTTGATAAAAGATTTTATCTTATTAAAGATTTATTTACTGTTTTCACGTTTACTCGCTTGCTAATCTCCACACAAAACGCATTGTGTCACATCGATAACAGTCCGGGTGGATGCGTGCAAAGCGGAACGGAATGTTCGGGCCCGTGTTTCATGCCGGAGTGTATACTGCCGGTGCTGTTCGCATCGTAGACGTGCAGTAAGGCGTAATTAACATTATACAGTAAAGATAATAAGGATAAACACCTTCTGATGGGCGGTTTGACGACTTTCTATCACAAATTATGCTCCAAATATCATTAAGTGAATATGTAATTTCGCATATCACGTGGAGTGTTTAATGTACGTGTTTAGAATATGCACTTATTGAATTAATAGCGTGTTAATAAGCAGATCTAACACAGGAAAACTGATTAGGAACCGGAAATCCGGAGGAAACCGCTCCACGTGCGCACGTTATTAAAACAGCACGTATGTCCTGTAGTGGTTGTGATGAGACGGTTCCGACGCTGATTAGTGCAGTAGGAACCCGTATCAGAGTCAGGACGACGGGAGAGGGGGGGACAAACCTGCACCCTCGTCTGATCCGCGCGCGCTTCCGGTGCGTGGTTGTCATTAGACGAGCCGTGTGTGCGGGTGCGGTGCGCGTGGACAAAATACGTGAATTCCTCCCGTTTTGGTTTTTTTTTTTACCTTCGCTGATCGGCATCTCCACCTTCCGTTGCATGTCTTCCGGTGTCCTCCAGCGTCAGCTGATGCGCACAAACTGCTGAGGTCATCGCACACGTCCGCTCACCAGTACAAGCCGTGCACTCTGACGTGTACCTCAACTTCTGGCCAAACGCACCGGAGAGGAGCCTGAGAAAGCGTGTGTGTGTGTGTGTGTGTGTGTGTGTGTGTGCACGGCCACAAGGTGGCGTGAGAGGATCGATTAGATCATGTTGAATGACTCTCACTCACTCACTCGTTCTCTTAACCGCTTAATCCTACTGAAAGGGTCTCGGGGAGGCTGGAGCCTATCTCAGCCGACACTGGGCGAAGGCGGACCATCGCAGAGCCGACACACACAACCATTCCCACTCACCGAGGGGCAATATGAAACCCTAATGTGCATGTCTTGTAGGGTTGTGGGGCAAGTGATGTAGTGGTTAGAGCACTGGGCTCATGATTGAGAGGTTGTGGGTTCGAATCCCCATTAGAGACCCCCACTGTGCTTAGACTCCTGGGAAAGGTGTTAACCACCAGTGTGCCTCTGTACACCCAGCAGTATAAATGGGTACCAGTAAAAGCATGTGCGCTCACTTTGGATGGGTGCAGAGGCAGTGGTGGCTTAGTGGTTAAGGTGATGATTACTGATCCGAAGATCAGCGGTTCAATCCCCATTATCACCACTGTTGGGCCCTTGAGCAAGGCCCTTAACCCTCAATTGCTCAGTTGAATAAAAAAATGATAATTGTAAGTCACTCTGCCAAATGCTGTAAAATGTAAATTTCCCTTGCAGGATTAATACAGTACAGCCAAATCAAATTTTTAATTTTTAAAAATCCTGGAAGGTAACCTGCGATGGAGTAGCGTCCCATCCAGGAGGAGTTGAACTCCTAGTCGCTTCTCGCTACGGAAACCGGGGATAAGATCCGGCCTGATGAGCCAGTGGGCTCGGATGTAAAAGCCCGACAGACTTAAATGCATGACTTTGGACTGTGGGAGGAAACCAGAGTGGCCAGAGGAAACCTACACAAGCGGGAGGAAATGCAAACTCGCACACAGAAAACGCCTGACTCGAACCCAGGACCTTCTTGCTGTGAGGCGGATGTACTAACCACTACACCACCAAAATGAAGTTTTTATAGGCACTAAATAACTATAATAACTGTTACCTGAAGGTGAGGTGGATATGTGTGAATAGTCCCCGAGACCGAACATAAGAAAAGCAAATGATGGTGTGTATTTTTATCAGTGATGTTTCTAGTCCGAGGTCTCCCCAAGAGATGGATTTATAGAAATGAAAATTGAAAAAAAATAATACAAGTTAAGCATCAGATGGATCTTTTGCTCGACTGAAGCAGAAACAGAGATAATCCAGAAACTCTGAGAGGTTCTGAGACCTTCTGGTGGATGGTGTTAACCTCCAGCAGGTTTGATTGACAGCCGGAGGAATGCAGCGTGCTCGGCGTGACGGGGTTAGCGGCGGATACTTAGGTGTGTGATAGCATTTTGAAAGGTATTTTAGAGAGAAGCAAAGCGCACATAATCACTCCGAGAAAATTCCCAGACGTGCTGAGAATACCTGAGAGCAGCGGTGCTCTCCATCACGCTGTAGGCTTTTTATCTGATTCATGACCTTCGCTCTAATCCATTATGATCATTACTGCATTTTTGTGGCGTTTCTGCAGTCCAGAATCTTAACATTGATGTGTTATTTGCAAATGATTCACTGAGTTTTTTCCAGAAGAAAGCGTTAATGAGAATGAGAGCCTGTCTCAGCCAACTCTGGGTGAAGTCGGGGTACACCCTGAACAGCTCGCCAGTCCATTGCAGGGCAACATACACAACTATTCACACTCACAGTTACACCGAGGGGCAATTTGGAACAGCCATTTAGCCTAATGTGCATGGCTTTGGACTGTGGGAGGAAACCAGCTTACCCAGAGGAAACCCACACAAGCACAGATGCATGTAAACTTCACACAAAAACTTCCTCACTGAGCCCGGGACTCAAACCCAGGTCCTTCTTGCTGAGAGGCGGAAGTGCTAACCACTACATCACCACACCGCCCCTTGCTAAGTTATCATTCATTCATTCATTTTCTGAACCGCTTATTCCTAATTAGGGTCGCGGGGAGGCTGGCGCCCATCTCAGCCG
>JBCNYH010000021.1:11661776-11686776 GCA_039654325.1 Tandanus tandanus
TTTTGCTATTCTTTTCATCTCCGCATCTCTCTCTCTCTCTCTCTCACTTTTGCTATTCTTTTCATCTCTCTCTCTCTCTCTCTCTCTCTCTCTCTCTCTCTCACTTTTGCTATTCTTTTCATCTCCGCCTCTCCGGCGCACAGGTCAACTGAGCTGAAGTTTCACACGAGTGATTCGAATGATAGCTAATCAGAGCTTAAAGATACTGTTGACTGACAGATGCCAAACACTGAGTTCCACAAAACCTTTTCTAATCCGCTTTCACAGACAGTGTAAAATAGGCGATTTTGCGTGCAGTTCAGCGGCAAAGTGATTCCTGTCGCTTCCTGTGTGAATGCAGCTTTATGCTTTTGCTCACTTTGTCTCAGTGTCTGTCTCTCTATTTTTCTCCTTTTGTTTTTCTCTTCCCCGTTATTCTTTTCATTTGTATCTCTCACTCTCTCTCTCTCTCTCTCTCTCTCTGCATCTCTGTCTCTCTTTCTCTGTCTCTTTCTCTGTCTGTCTCTTTATCTCTCTCTCTCTGTGTGTCTCTCTGTCTTCCTCTCTGTGTGTCTGTGTGTGTGTGTGTCTCTCTCTCTGTCTCTGTCTGTGTGTGTGTGTCTCTCTCTGTCTCTCTCTGTCTGTGTGTGTGTCTCTCTCTCTGTGTCTCGCTGTCTCCCTGTCTCTCTCTCTGTCTCCCTGTCTGTGTGTGTGTCTCTCTTATCTCTCTGTGTGTGTCTCTCTCTGTCTATGTGTGTAACTCTCTCTGTCTCTGTGTGTGTGTCTCTCTCTCTCTCTCCTGTGTTCCTCTGATAGATGTTTCCATTAGCGAGCTTTTGCCCACCTGCTGGGCTCGAGGCCTGTCTCTGTGAAACATCCTGTGCCAGGTTTTACTGTCATTACACACACACACACACACACACACACACACATTCTTTCAGCCTCGTACTCTGTACTCTCGATGTTCCCTCGTGAAAAAATTCTTTTCAAAGCTTGGACTTTATATTTTTCTACATATGTGAGCGAAAAATGTTTATCAATGTCCTGGAATATTTAAGTATAGATTCAGATATGTTGTTTAGGATTTTGTTTATGTATACACACACCGCTAATGTTTGAATGTTTAATGGAGTGGTGGCTAGTGCTGATGAAAATCTATTGAGATGAGATGACCTAAAGTCGACTCTATGAATAAAGTTACGTCCAGCTCTGATTGTGGTGTTGATGTATTTCTTTATCATGCTTTCGTTCACGTCCATCATCTTTTTTTTTTTTTCATTTCTCTTAATCATGTAACATATAGGAGCATAAAACTTCCTGCATCATTTTACAAAACCCTAATAATAATAAATAAATAAATCACTTCTAATCCTTGATAAATTACCAAAATTTGATTCTGATTATGCGATGACTGTTTCAGTCACTCCCTCACTCATTTGCTGAACCACTTTATCCTATCAGGGTCGCAGGGAGGCTGGAGCCTATCTCAGCCGACACTGGACTAAGGCAGAACACCCTGAACAGCTCTCCAGCCCATCACAGTGCCAACACACACACACACACACACACACAACCATTCACATTCACACCTAGGGGCAATTTAAGCATAACGTGCATGTATCGTGTACATGCTTAGTTGGAGGGAGGAAACCAGATTACCTGGAGGAAACGCACACAAGCACAGGGAGGACATGCAAACTCCACTCAAAAACGCCCTCGCTGAGCCTAGGACTCGAACCCCAGACCTTATTGCTGTGAGGCGAACGTGCTACACCACCTTGCTACTTCACCTTATAATCACTGAAATAAATATTTGTTTAGATTTGAAATGATAGTAAAGAGCTTTATTATTAGAAAACATCACATGCTCCCAAGTGGCGTGAGAGAAAAGCCTGATCTTCTGGAGTGGAGACCTGGCCGAGCGCTCAAGTCAAAAAAATGTCTTCCCTGTCACTCATAAGTAACACTCACCAATCATGGGCATCTATGAGCTCATACACTCATGCATGAAGGGTGGATGTATACATGAATAAGAGGCAGATAGTGCTTTCCTCCAAGGGTGTTACGCCGCTCCTGACTATGCATGTGCAACAGTGTGGTTAGCTGGCATCAGGCCTTGAAGGAAGCATGTTTTTTACCACCTTTGCCCTCTCTGGTCGGTGGCTGTTGTGTGCCTAAGCTGATGGGTGGGAATAGGCCATGACAAAAAATTTGTTATCTCACATTTACAGAGTGGTGAGCTGATTGCATCCTCCTGTGATATACCCAGATCTTGGCAGAATTTTTGGACAAATTGTTCCAGACTCCCTAAAGAACACACGACTATATTTAATTAAAGAAAATATGGCAAAGCTGAGCAGCTCCGTTTCAGTCGGAGGTGGAGCCCAGAGAATATCTGCACAGACTTTCTGTATCCATGTAGAGATGCAGCTCTGTTGTGTTTGGAAGATTTGCATTTTTCCCCCTTGTTTACACACTGAAAGGGAGAGCAGTCCTGGGTTTTGAGTCCCGGGTTCGAAGTTTAGTTTGCATGTTTTCTCTTGGCTTGCATGGGTTTCCTCTGGGTACTCCAGTTTCCTCCCATAGTCCAAAGATATGCACCTTAGGCTACTTGGCTGTTCCAAATTGCCCCTAGGGTTTGAATGTGAGTGTGAATGGTTTTGTGTGTGTGTGTGTGTGTGTGTGTGTGTGTGTTGGCCTTGTGATGGCCTAGCGAGGTATTCAGGGTGTACCCCGCCTTCACCGCGAGTCATCTGAGAAAGGCTCCAGCCTCCGCACGACCCTAACAGGATTAAGTAGTTTGGCAAATGACCTTCAAAACAAAAAGAAATACACTGTACCCACTATGACGTGTTATTATAATTGGACCTCCTCCTGACGTGATCTCCTCCACGTGACCTGATGCACGTCTTTCCCTTACTGCTGACAGAAGCGTTCTCTTGATGCACGGATTATTCCTGGTCCTATTAATAGTTTAAGCGCATGAACAAAAACAATCTTGGGTAACTGACACTGACACATTGACTTAGGCTTGGAGAAATCCTCATCACCACCTGAACAAAACACATAAATAAATCAGAGCGACATTTCCAAAAGCCACTTGTACACCGTATTTATATAACTGCGCACTTCCTGTACTCATGTTAGGCACCATGTCTTGGAATATTTATCAAATAAAATCTACAGGCTAAATGTAATGTAGATGTCATATTATTCTGCAGAGAAAGTAAGTACTCCCCTGGCCTCGCTGGGTAGCATTTTAGCTGAAATAACTTCTTGTAGGGGGCGGCACGGTGGTGTAGCGGTTGGCACATTCGCTTCACAGCAAGAAGGTTCTGAGTTCGAGTCCTGGGCTCAGTGAGAAGGTTTCTGTGTACAGTTTGCATGTTCTCCCTGTGCTTGCATGGGTTTCCTCCTCTGAGATAGGCTCCAGCCTCCCTGCGACCCTAGTAGGATAAAGTGGTTCAGCAAACGAACAAATTAACTTCTTGTAGGTGTTTCGTGTTTGATTTGCTCCTCTTTTCAAATCCACCAAAACATTTCACTGGGTTTTAAATCTAGGTATTAGAAGATGAGATACTGGGACGACACTGAGGATGGATTGGTCACAGGCTCCATAAGCCAGACTCTAACCTCTAACATCACCAGGCAAGCACCCATCTGGAACCCCTTAAGGAAAGAGAGATAGCGGACGGCCCAGGAATGTGTGGCGCCCGAGACTTTGGATTCACATGGAGTCAGCTGGAGCAGGCTCAGGACCGAGACGATTGGAAGGCTTTGTTGGCAGACTATGCCCAGAGAGGAGTGATAAGTAAATATGTACTCTGATTTTATGCATAATTCAAATTTGAAATAATGACTGCAAGTTGCCCAGTCCCTGAGGCAGCGAAGCAACCCCAAACCATAACATTTCCATCATCATGCCACCATTTCACCACCACATTTCAGATGGAACTGGTTTTAGACTAGTTTTAGTGTCTCAGAGGACATATGATATTACTTCACTATCACCTCAAAATGTAAAGGTGTGAAGTCACAAAAATAAAAATATTTTTAATATTGTTTAAACGGAAATTCCCCAAAATGTTTGCACTCCTAAAATAAAGAGTACACAATTTAGTTCTGTAGGATGGCGTCATCCTGCTTTCTTTCTTCACAAGCCCTTCAAAGGTATCCGAACAGTAAGCGGCATGTCCCAATGAGACGCCTCCTTAAATAATGAGATGCTTCTACAAAAGCGAGAGCAGGCACCTTAAAGATTTTAAGTTATTCGACATAAAAAAAATCCACCTAAAAAGACAGAACGAAATCAGGCAGCGATCCGGCGTGACTCCGCGGCCCTGTCTTTAATGAGAGTCTTCCTGTCACTAACAGGCCCCCGCTAGCTAATGTTGCTAATGAGATGTGCATTCATATCATACAAAGAGCTGGAGAAGCCAGGCTTGCACATAAACTGCTTCTTGTTTAATGTCCCTTTATGTGCATCAAGTGGCTAAACCAGACGCAAGTCTTTAGATTAACCATAAATTAGCAAGAAATCACCTGCAGTACGTCATGGAAAAATCACTGTTTACCTGAGGGAAAGAGCAGCGAGTGAAATAATAAATTGAAGTTCCCCATTCATGTTTTTTCTTTTTGTTTAAAAAAAGTTCGGGTGGTTTAATAATTTTTTATATTTTTAATTGTGCAGATTTTTTTCCCGTCATGTCATCCATTTTTACCATCAAATTATTGCTAGCTTTTTTATAGGAGCTAGTGATTTACAGCGTATTAGCCATACATCAATAACGTCAACTTGGACCTATTGTTGTCCTCTTTAAGTAAAAATGAGCAGCCTATTTTCTGCAGGTTTGCAGGAAAGGGAGGTGACTTTTCAGGACAAGTCCCAGAAAAAACCCTTGATATGAAGAAGTTTTGGTTAATGAAACCAGGCGGCACCTTTTTATTTAGCTTTAAAATGCCTTAGCTGAGATAAAAGAGTCTATAGGGCGGCACGGTGGTGCACTGGTTAGCACGTCTGCGTCACAGCAAGAAGGTCCTGGGTTCGATTCCCGGGCTTGGTCGTTTCTGTGTGGAGTTTGCATGTTCTCCCTGTGCTTGCGTGGGTTTCCTCCGGGTTCTCCGGTTTCCTCCCACAGTCCAAAGACATGCACAGTAGGCTGACTGGCTGTTCCAAATCACCCCTAGATGTGACTGAGTGTTAATAGTCGTGTGTGAGTTGGCCCTGCAATGGCCTGGCGAGCTGTTCAGGGTGTAGCCTGCCCTCGCCCAGAGTTGGCTGAGATGGGCACCAGCCTCCCCGCGACCCTAATTAGGATTAAATGGCTGAGAAAATAAATGAATGAAAGTATGACGAGCCCTATCGACATCTAAAATGTTGTACCAGATTCACTCCAGATGTAAACCGGATCTATGGGTTCATCTGAAAGAGACATCCCTGCTTGTACAGCGCCCAAGTGCAGCCTAATTTAAAAAAACTGGAACAACCATTTCACAGATTATTAACTTTATATTTATAGGTTAAATATGTTTGCTTTGTGTAACAGTCTCATGAGTTCCTAATCTCTGACTCACTTGCTGTACTGTCCCACTGTAATAAACCTTACCGTGGACCTGTTCTCCAAGTTACACACAAACACACACACGGATTAGCATTCCTCCTAGCATTAAGCAGACTAGATTAGTTATACATGATCGGATGAGTCCCACCCACGCATCTGTTCAGCCGCACACTCTCTTTATCCGATGGCTAATCTGGGATCTCAGGGAACGTAGGAAGGACAGGAAAAGCACTGACTAGCCAACCTGCTAACTCCGCTAGCTCACTGATGAGGAAGGGTCATGGCCGTGTGTAGCTGAACAGCAGGGATCGTGGACGCGCCTGCGAGGGTCCGATCGGCCACTGGACCATGTGCACGACCATCATGGTGCTCACCACAGTGGCCGTTATTCTGCGTCGACGCTTTTCCAACAGGGTCAAACCGTGAGTAGGGCTAGCTTTCGTTTATTAGCCATGCTAATGTCAGTTCGATTATTGGGTGATGGGCTACATTTTCATCCTTACCTTTCTTTCTTTCACATTGGTGTAACGTGTTATGTTAGTGCCTTCTGTTGAACCCGTCTCTTGGCGACTCTATTCTCACTGCGTTTTCTTGGCAGATTTTTTACAGGATAGGTTGCCAGTTTTTTCCTCTAACCCACCACAGCACCTGGTATTCCCAGATGGTCTTTCGTCCAAGTACAAACCAGGCCCGGCCCTGCTTAGCTTTCCAAGATCAGACTGGGTCAGGGTCGATGCAGGGTGAATGGAGGGTACAACAGTTGTAATTGGGGCTTTTCGTCTTTAGCTTTGCAATTTATTTATTTATTCATTCATTCATTCATTCATTTATTTATTCATTCATTCATTCATTCATTTATTTATTTAGTCGTCAGTAAGAAATTTTCAGCTTGATGCTAGTTTTATTTTTAAAAATTATTACCTAGCTATTTGGGGTAGATTCTTTTTATCGGTTTTCCTCGTTTTTTTGCAGAAAATAAAGACCCAATTACCTTTCTTTTTTCTTTCTTTCCTTCCTTCTCTCTTTCCTTCTTTTATTTCTTCCTTTATTTTTTCCTTCCTTCCTTTCTTTATTTCTTTACTTCCTTCTCTCTTTCTTTCCTGCTCTCAATCCTTCCTTCCTTCATACCTTCCTTTTGGGGTTTTTTCCTTCCTTCCCTCCTTCTTTTTTTCCTTCTTTCAGTCATTCTTTCTTTATTTCTTTCCTTCATTCTCTCTTTCACTCTTACTTTCTTTCCTTCTTTCTTTCTTTCAGAACACAAATCCATCAACTTAACAGTTCCCAGATATGACAAAAGGAAAAAGATTATAAAGAATTTACAGATTTGGATTTTGTTTTTTTATTTTATTTATGCTTTTTTTTAGACATTTGCTTTTTTTTATTTCTTTTTACTAGAAATTTTAGGACACAAATAACGAATCATAAAAACGCATAAAAAATTTAACATCATATTAAATGAAAATTTGATGTAAACATAAACGAAGAATCAAAAACAATCCCACGAAGAATAAAATGAAGATGTCACGTGTGTGAAATGTACCACGATTAGCGTGTGATGTTTCCATAAGGGATATTATATAATCAGTGCTGATCCACACTGTTGATGTAAAAAGGTTCTCCAGCTCGGTCTCCTGTTTGTGTTTTCAACCAGAGGAAAAGAGTCTCTTCTCTCCTGATCTCAGTACGGAGTGCTCGGTGTTAAGGCAGCTCACGGCAGGAAGTGTCTGAAGGATACGTGAATATTCATGCTCACAGCCAGAGCGCTCGAGTTATCAACGCAAATCAAGGTTACACTTGAGATTCCGCCGTCTCTACCTCCGTTTGAAAAAAAAACCTCCTCCTGCAAGCAGGGAGTACAAAACACGCCGCTGGCATTTGTGTTGGTATTTTGAGAATGTGCAAACAGCCGGATGATGGATTAGTATCAAGGCGCGGGAAGCGATGCCAACGTGATAACATGCCAGCGAAGTGCCTGTCTGTACCTGGCGCAGGTTTATTTCGACTTTCAGGTTTTCACATCCACACCTAGGGGCAGTTTGGAACAGCCAATTAGCTTAATGTGTATGTCTTTGGACTGTGGGAGGAAACCGGAGTACCCAGAGTAAACATGGGAAGAACATGCTAGCTCTGCACAGAAATTCCCTCATCGAGCCCGGGATTTGAACCCAGAACCTTCTTGCTGTGAGACTAATAATAATAATAATAATAATAATAATAATATTGGAAAATATGATAATAATGAGGGGGTGTGGTCAGGGCGGAGCTAGAGCTGGAATAAAGTAAATGCTGGTTCTCCCGTCCTTTTTCAGGTCTCAGTTTTTTAACGTTAAGCAATTATTGCATGCTAAAGTTTTCTGTCCAGCAGTACCAAACTTTCCATTTCCTGCAGTTCTTTTTTTTTTTTGGGATAAAATCCTCTATGCAAATGCAGAAATCTGAGCCAATTTTAATTTATTTAACCAAATAGGAGTGTGTGGTAAAGCAGCACACAGGCAGGCCTGCAGTACATCCTCCTCTTTATTTCATTATAGCATCGATATGCAGCTCTGGTCACTTCTGTACGTCAAACCCGTCCCCTGGTGTATTATTATCATTATTATTCTGCTGAATATAACTGAAAAACTTCATTACAGCGAAATACAGAGATGATGATGATGATGATGCTATTAAAGCCCCATTAGCTGGCAGGGGAAAAAAATAATGCACTGATGATGTGTTGCCACTGAAGTTTATTTTCATACTGTATCCAGAGGGTCATTTCAGAGACGTAAAAATGAATAGAGAGGAAAACAGCGAGGCCCTGAGGCCCTGTTTGGGAAGGTAAACGAGTGCTAAGTGGACGCTAACTCTTGTCAGCGTGAAACAAAACACTTGTCATGTACTGTGTAAACGCTCATAACTCAGGGTTCTAGCACGCTTCTGGGAAGCTTTCCAATTCTCGATAAAAAAATTACGGCTGTGATTGGTTTCAGAGAGGTGGCTTCAGGGTGCGAGATGAATTCCGCATGCCTTCGGAGGGAAATAGTTTTTGTTGATGTTAGCATGATTTTGCCATTATTTCACTCCATACTCAAGGAAGTTCTATCCAGACATGAAGCCAGAAGAGAGAAGGAGTAGAAGAATCTGCAGGATATGTTCTCGAGGAGACACACACACACACACACGCACACACACACACTCGATGTTCTGCGTTCTGTTCTGGTGCGAGTTTGACGAGACAGTCGTCTTGTCCAAGACACGTTTCTGTGAATGACACCACAGCCTGTCCAGAGCCGCAGAAATATCCTCCTGCTTATTGCACGCATACAATACAGCACACTCCTCCATTCCACAATTTATAAACAAATCATTAATGAACAGGAGCAGGTTTACTGTTCAGCCATTTCTATCAAATCAAATCAAGTCCAACATTCGTACAGCCTCAATTCACAGCTTTATATTAACGCGCTCGCTCGAATACATTACCGTTTCTATAGCAACAGTTCACCCGGAGTACACTTCATACATATAAACAGATTAAAAATGAGAGAAATCGTTAATGTACTGAAGTTTTCTATATGTTAAGATGTTTATTAAACTTTTTTTTTGTTGGAAGGAGTCTCCAGTTTCAGGACTTGTAACAGTCTGATCTTTTTTACTGTAATATTAAACGTGTGTTCTTCACAATTTGATTATTCACTCCAGCAATGTGTGAACACTTATTTTTTAATACTGTATTTTATTATTTTTATTTTATTATACTTTAAATTGAGATGAGATGAAAACAAAATATTTTAAAGAAAATGTAAAATAAAAATAAAAAGATGAGAAAAAATAATCAGAAAAAGATGAAAATTAATAATATACAAAACAGAAATAGATACACTCAATAAAAAGTAACATATACAGTAAATTCCCATATATACACACACACACACACACACACATAGAAACTGTAATCCGGATAATCTCCAAAATCTAAAATACTCTTGCTTGCCCCGTCTCTCGTAGAAATTTAATGAAAATCAGCAAGCAAGTTTTTGCATAATTCTTCTAACAAACAAGAAGCACTGAGAGCGCGCAAACCTACACCAAGCTGAATAAATAACAAAGTTTACAGCACCCCAGGCTGGAACTGCTGGAACCCTGGGTTTACACTGGGGCACGATGTCTGTGATGTCCGCAATTAAAAAAGCATCCCAAATGCATCCAAGACACGTAACTTGAAGGGATCGTGTTTCCAAGGTCATCAAGATCCGCTACAATGGCGCATAAACGACTGTTACACCCTGTTACGGTCTGTTAAACTCTACTGTGCTCTCTTGCTAATTCTCACGTTCTATCTTGATTAGCGTCGAATCGTAATAATCACAACATGTTTGACAGTCAAATATTTTGCCACGATCAGCGCCATCATCACGAATCCACCAAGTTTCCTCAAGATCATCACGATTTAATCCCATGAACCCCCCCCACCCCCACTCTGCCCCAGAGTGATACCCCACTTCCAAACTATCTCACAATGTTAAAGAACCTTTTAAAAGTTCCAGGATCTAGAATTTGATTTGGATCATCTCCAGATTCTACTGGAGTGCAACTTAGGTCGTTCTCCGCCAAAAAGAAAAAATTATAATCAAAACCCACTCATAACTTTTTACCTAAAGTTGCTAACAAACAAACAAACAAACAAACAAACAAACAGACAAACAAATGGCGACAAAAACAAAACCTTCTTTGTGAAGGTAAAAAAAAAGTCAAGTTCTACTGTTCTACTTGGACTTGTTTGCGAGTGTGTTTTGTCAACTCAAAACAAGAAGCCCCTCCTAAAGAAGGAAAAACGAGTTAATAAAGATCCTGAGCTCAATACGCTCCATAATTAGATCAGCGCATGTCTATAAAAACCAGAAATATGAACAATTGGAAATATATGAAGATTTCTTCATTTTCTCCAGGCTGTATGTGTGTGTTATATAAAGCAGGCTGATGAAAGCAGAACGATGCTGGAATAATCCTGCCTCGGGCTGATAGGAACCCCTTACACACGCTGCACACAGTGAACGCTCACTCGGCTGTCAGTGCTGCTTCTCATCGTCTTGTCTAATTCATCCTGACATACATCATATCGTGTCTCTGCTCTCCATCCCTTGTTCACTTCCCTGTCCCCTTCTATGTCCGTCCCCCCGTCCCACATCTCCCCAGGGTTCAGGAGGAGCTTTGTGAGAAGGACGCGGCGTACGTGCGGAGCGACAATACAAATGTACATGAGTGAACGCTGCTTCTTCACGTACCAGGCTGCGTATCAGGTTAACACACTTCCTGTTTACATCCTATTCATTACACAGCACGTATAGTGCACTTGCTTGAAGGGTTCTACCATCTGAAAGCATAGTGCTGAATCCGCAGAGCACTTAAATCCCACAATGCTCTGCAGTAGGTTAGTGTAGAACTATACTGAACTATCAATGCTGTATAGCAAAGTTATATGTTTAGTACCAGCAGTGATACATGTATTTCTACTCTCAGTGTACTAGCTAGCGAAGTACAAAAAATACTAGCTGTTTAGCTACTTATTTTATATGATATTTCTATTATGTGATGCTAGAAAGCTGAATATTTTTTTATGGAGCTTTTAGCTAATTATACCCAGCTAATAAGATCCACTGCCAGTCTTCTCATTAATGCTAGATAGATGCTCAAGCTAACCAGCTAGCAAGCATCTAGTAGTGAGGTAACTGGCATTAAAAAGTGGGCACTTTTTTTTTTTTGACAGTTAAATGATTTTTATTTTTTTTTTGCTGCAATATGAATAAGACCAAATATCCTAAATTGTAAAACATGAAATACATAAGAAAATCTAATGCTAAAAACAGTAGCATGTTCAGCAGTGAGGTTACTAGCTAACAAGGAAAGCTAGCTAGGATAAGAAGACAGCTGCTCTTTCTTTTAACATTAAAATGTTATTAAATCTGTTTATTTTTTATTTGCTATACGAGTGAGATGACCAAATATGTTACTCTAAGGAAGAAATAGAAAATTTGTGAAACTCTAAAGCTAAATAGCTTATTAAGCATCAAGCTAACTAGCTAGCAAGAAGCTAGCATTAAAAAGCAGCTCATCTTTCTTTTCAGCCTTGTTTAAGTGCAAACCCTGATAAGAAATAATTATGATTGTCATGCTGTATCAGTACAGATTGTGACAGTACAGTTCGGTAATCTAGCAAATATATATATGGTAATTATATGTAAATGTGAGAGCCAGGATGTTTAGCATGAGTCTTCTGGGGTGAAAACAACCATCATAGTTGTGGTGCATAGCTATAAATAAAACAAAGTCAAGCAAGTTAAAAAGAAGCCCTAGATTGTCACAGAAACAGGAATAAAGTATCACGAGCAGCGAGCAGGACTCGCGGGGTATAAATAGGCAAACTAATTAAGCACTAACCGTAAACAGGTGTAAACAATATCCTAACAAACCAATGACAGGATAGCATTAGAGAGAGGATCAAAATGTAAACAAAACCACACGCAGAACCAAGAATAAGTATTAAAGGGCGATGGATTCATCACAGATTCCTGAAGATGTGTTTAAGATACATTTTAAAGACAAATTAAAGATATTTATTGTTTAAAAAGGCACCACTCGCAACATTAGTTTTAGTAGGCTAGCAAAACTAGCATTTCAGAGATTCTTTGTTTAATATTTCAGTCTGTGAGACACGTGTCGCACAACAGGTGTACAACAGCACCACAACAATTAACTGGGCAAAATTCTTAGAACCGTTGTGGGCGTGTCGCATGAAACTCACCTGTTGTGTGACGGAAAATGCCGTCGTAGACCCTCGTCATGGAGGATCGTATGTATTTTCTTACAATTGTCACATGATTGCGCTACGATAAATTCATGGGACTGCCTTATGTAACCATGTGCATCATTCCATTCATTCGTGTTCAAAGCCGCTTAATCCTAATTAGGGTCACAGGGAGGCTGGCGCCCATCTCAGCTGACTCTGGGCGAAGGCGTGGTACACCCTGGACAGCTCGCCAGATCATTGCAGGGCCAACATACATGCAACCATTCACACACACACAATCACACCTAGGGGCAATTTAGAACAGCCATTTAGCCTACTTTGCATGTTTTTGGACTATAGAAATAAAACCAGAGTGTCCAGAGGAAACCCATGCAAGCACGAGGAGAACATGCAAGCTCCACACAGAAACGCCCTAACCGAGCCCGGGAATCAAACCCGGGACCTTCTTGCTGTGAGGTGGACGTGCTAACCACTACACCACCGTGTCGCCCACCACGTGTATCATACGACATTTTTGCGAAAGTGTTAGGTCAAGCCGTATGGCGGTCGCACGTCAACCGAGTATGAACACAATATCGTATGATGATTTTCATGATATCAGCGCCGCTAAATTCGTACAACGAAAAAATCGTAGGTTGTTTGTAAAAGGAGTTTAAATAAGAATAGAGGGTGAAATGATTTACTAGATCCATAAATCTTGATATAAAATTAGCAACGACCGAAATGAGAAATCTAAGTTGAAGAATCAGAGGAAAACTGTGCTTGAACCTCGATTTGATGAACCGCTGTAGGTTAAACATGTTCTCTTAACACTCCTATTTGTCAAACTGGTTCAGTTTATATGAATCAGATACGAAAATATACACAAGGTTAGACATCTCAACCTCCTGAATCACAAAAGATTCTCCTCAAGCTAGGGCTGATGGAGCGTCCACTAGGTCATGTGATGTCTGTTTGGATGATCCACTATAAGATTCTGAGAATTATCCTTATCTCACAACTCAGACAGCCACCTTCTGGAAATATTAATATGTGCGGCTTTAAAATGCTTACTTAAAAGGACAAAATGATTGATGCGTCTTCTGAGAAACATCACGAATGAGACTTATTACATAAACACTAGTGAGAACACGATGTCGAACACACGGTGTAGGAGAAGCATGCTGATTTTTTCCTGGATTTGCACAAGAGGAGATAGACAGGCAGCGAGCCGGAGACGGATCCGTCTCTCCTCTCATCGGTCGAGTTGCCATGGTGATGTGTGAGCTCTGGCATGCAGAGTGTGTGTGTGTGTGTGTGTGTGTGTGTGTGTGTGTGTGTGTGTGTGTGTGTGTGTCAGGAACAGGTGTATCCACAGCAGAGCCTCGTGCTACTAGAACCCAATGGTTTTCACCACTTAACCCTCCTTAACTCTTATGCACTAGTCAGGTTAAAACTGTGTCTTTTATTGTTAATAAATGAAAAAAATTATATTTGTCAATATGTTTACTGTGAAGAGAGGTTAAATCTATGACTGGGCTGGACCAGACCATGATGGCGTATAAGGAGGGACTATTGTAGCCCTAAGCTATGAATTATTTTCCCCCTGCAGGTTTACGACCAGCAGCAAGTCGAGGGAACAGACACACAACCACTGGAATGGCAAGACGGTGATGGACAAGTGCAGCAGTATTTGAAAGGCAATTGTTTTTTTATCTATTGCTTCTAGTCTCTTAACAAGTGATACAATGTTATCTAATTCCACCTTTTTGGTGCTTCGGACAAATGATAGGATGTTGATGGAGAAGCAGGGTGTTGGAAGAATAGGGCATTGATAGAAAGTGGGGTATTAGTGGAAAATGGGATGGTGGAAGAAGCATAGTGATGCTGGAAAGCAGAATGTTGGTAAAAAAAAAATAGGGTTTTAGAAAAAGCAGGGTGTTGGTGGAAAATGCGGTGTTGGTGAATAGAGGCATCTTGGAAGAAGTAGGGTGTTGTGGGAAGCAGGGTGTTGGGGGAAAGTGGGGTATTGGTGGAAATCAGTGTATTTGTGAGAAGCAGGTTTTGGGAGAATATAGTGTGTTAAAGGCAGTAAGGTGTTTGTGCAATGCAGGGTGTTGGGGGATAGAAGGGTCTTGGAAGAAGCAGAGTGTTGGTGGAAATCAGGGTGTTGTCAGAAGCTGGGTGTTGGTCGAAAGCAACTTCTTGGAAAAAGCAGTGTGTTGTGAGAAGCAGGGTGTTGGAGGAAAGCAGGGTGTTGGTGTAAATCAGTGTGTTGGTGAGAAGCAGGTTTTGGAAGAACGTAGTCTGTTAAAGGCAGTAAGGTGTTTGTGGAAAGCAGGGTGTTGGTGGAAAGTGGGTTGTTGGTGGATATCAGTGTATTGGTGAGAAGCAGGTTTTGGGAGAATGTAGTCTGCTAAAGGTAGTAAGGTGTTTGCGGAATGTAGGATGTTGTGGGAAAGAAGGGTCTTGGAAGAAGCATGGTGTTGGTGGAAAGAAGGATGTTGGTGATAAACAGGGTGTTGTTAGAAGCAGGGTGTTGGGGGAAAGCAGGATGTTGGTGGAAATCAGTACATTGGTGAGAAGCAGGTTTTGGGAGAAAGTAGTCTGTTAAAGGTAGTAAGGTGTCTGCGGAATGTAGGATGTTGGTGGAAAGAAGGATGTTGGTGGAAAGCAGGGTGTTGTTAGAAGCAGGGTGTTGGGGGGAAGCAGGATGTTGGTGGAAATCAGTGTATTGGTGAGTAGCAGGTTTTGGGAGAATGTAGTGTGTTAAAGGCAGTAAGGTGTCGGTGGAAAGCAGGGTGTTGATAGAAGCAGGGTGATGGTGGAAAGTGGGATGTTGGTGAGAAGCAGGATTTGGGAGAATGTAGTGAGTTGAAAGCAGTAAGATGTTGGTGAAAAATAGAGTGTTGGGGGTAGCAGGGTGTCAGAGGCACTTGGAGGTTTTCGGAATGTAGCAGGGTGTTTGAAGCAGCAGGGTCCTGGTGGGAAAGGAGACACTGGAACAAAGAAAGATGTTGGAGATCGCAGAGTGTCGGTGTAAAGTGTCAAAAGAAGCAGTTTGTTGATGGTAGCAGGATGTAGGTGGAAATTTGAAAAAATAAAGAACGGGCAAACAAGACTCCTTGATGTTTACATTTCAAAATATTAACCAGGGAAACTTATTTCATCTTTATACTCCAGGCTACAATAAAACCTCAAAAGCAGCTTCTGAAAATAATGAAATATTAGCAGGACACACTGGATCCTGCATCAGAGGTGCCTGCTTGAGATTGCCACATCATTGATTAAAGGTCTAGTAGTTGTTAAAAGTCCCTATGTGTGCTATCAAGTGTTCCTTATTTAACATTGCCACTTTTAAACGAATGGAGTAGTTTTTAATTAAACCTGAGAGTTTAGTCAGGTGTGTTAGAGCTGAGCGCATGGGTGCTTAAAGATCAGGACTGTGAAACACTTGAGAAATTTTTATTTAACCAAGTGCCTTCTAAAAGCCTGTAAGATATGTGACCAGGCTTTGGGGGTTTTAATGAGTTCTGGGTTTAAAGTTGCAAAAAAAAAAAAAAAAAAAGATATGAAAAAGGGAAATTTATAATAATAATAATAATAATGTGTAAATTATAAGATTTAGTTAGCTAGTTAATTAGCTAGCTACTTTTACAAACAACCTGCAATATATATTTATTCATTCATTCATTTCCTCAGTCGCTTAATCCTAATTAGGGTTGCAGGGAGGCTGGCGCCCATCTCAGCCTTCTCTGGGCGAGGGCGGCCCTGAACAGCTCACCTGGCCATTGCAGGGCAAAACACACATACAACCATTCACACTCACACCTAGGGGCAATCTGGGACAGCCATTTAGCCTACTGTGCATGTTTTTGGACTGTGGGAGGAAACCGGAGTACCCGGAGGAAACCCACGCAAGCACGGAGAGAACATGCAAACTCCACACATAAACGTCCCGAGCACGGGAATCGAACCTGGGACCATATTGCTGTGAGGCAGACGTGCTAACCACTGCGCCACCGTGCCGCCCACCTGCCATACATATGTATCATTTTTTGTTTTGTTTTGTTTTTGTTGTTGTTGTATGAATTTGGCGGCACTACGACAAAAGGGACTGACGTAGGTTTGGGTGAGGTGGATTTGAAAGCTGTGTAGTCACAATCACGTATAAAATATGTGCTGTACGTCTGTTCTGAGGATAATAGGTCCGGTCTTTAATCAGATTGTACGAAATTGTTTGTATGAAAGTGATAAGATTGTTGCCAGACAAAAAAAAATCCTCGTATGATATTCCTGTGATACTCGGCTGACGTACAACACGACATACACCTTAACCTGACACTGTCGTAAAAATCTTATACGATACAAGTGAGTATATAAGCAAATCCCGTGTGTTTAGCGTAGCACATTAATGTAGCACGGAAGATTACTGTACGAAAACCGCACGATTCTGAGTGCATCAGATGACCCAAAATGAACATGAAATTTGTATGCTTATCGTAACACAGCCGTGGGACATTGTAGGGCATCGCACAACAAGAATTACCTACGAGACAGAAAAACATTGTACACGTTCAAAACTCCATGAAAAACGGTGCACGACGGCAACGTTTCAGGTGAATATCGTACAATACGCCTAGAACTGTTCTAGGAATTTTTTGTCGTGGACCTGTTGTGCGGCACATGTGACAGGAGCTTTATTTAAGTTACGTAGTATACATAAGTTACATATTCATTCGTTCAACCAGTCCTTGTCTTTGTTAAGGTTTTCTTATGCATCTGAATTCATTCCAATTTGCATAAAAGCTCATTTACGCTTCTTATCTCTTTATGCTTCTTATGCCATAACCAGCACCTACACAGCCGGTGCAGGTGCTGGTTAACGTCTCCGGTTTGTCGCATGTGCTCCAACAACCCTATTCCACTTCCTGTGTTAGACCCGGGGCAGTTCGCTGTATTGAATTACTACACAGAAAGAACCATCTTCACCTCATCTCCGAAACCTTTAGCCGTCACAGACGCTTATCGGTTCCAAACAAATTGCTTTTGACAGTTCAGGTCAGGACCTAGAACAGGTTTAGAGATTTTGTTTTGGGAAAATGACGTCACGGGACTCTAGAACTGTGGCAAAAGTTGGTCTACCACCACACTGGAGGGATGTGAGAGAGTGGAGTATGGAGAAAAGACAGAGCTACGCAGTAAGACACGACATGCTAATAAAATACAACAGTACTGTTTAGAGCTGAGGGGAATTTACTGTTATATGATTTTTGTTTGTGGATAACTGGATTAATTTTCTGCGTATTGTATTTATGAAGATTTTGGGTGTGAGAGATGTCTCTTATTTATTAGCTCGTAAGTCCAGACCAAATATTTAAAGCTGTGTATAATTTAACAATGGCAATAATAATAATAATAATAATAATAGTCGAATCTCCTCTGTATAGTGATCACAAATATTTGAGTTGCTGGATGAACTGAATTGCGGTTTGTGACTGCGCATTAGTAAGTTTGGAGATAACAGCATGTGTAATGACTCTCACGGGGGGCCGGAGATCCGTTTCCCTCTAAATGATTTATGTGCTTACGCTGGTTGGTCTGATTCTGTTACCCCGACTTACCTTTGTCTCGTTTCTCGCTCTTGCTGCCTTTGTGTTATTTTGACGGTTCTTTCCTCCTCTTTCTGTTGCTGCAGATGTGGGTGTTAGACGTAGAGAGCCTTCTCAACTCCATGGCGAGACAGCTGGTGAGTCAAATCGCTAATATCAGTCCATCAAACACTAATGAGAGCTGATGTAGGCGTCTGGTTCTGGTTCACGTTTATCTCTCATCAAACTGATTGGATTATCACATATTTATTTTAAATAATGTGCTCCGTGGATATGATTAGCATATACGATGTGCTCATTAGGTATGTACAATTTTCTATTACAGGCCACAGAGCCGAACATATAGGCTACAGGGGAAATCTCTAATCACTTCCAAAATCATGAGCATTAAATAATTAGCCTTTTTGTAGTCTAATAACAGTCAACATCAGAATTTCCCTTTAAGTAAACCCTGCTACAGGTGTCTGTAAACCTTTGGCTGATGTTTATAATTATGTTTTTGTTTGTTGGGTATCAATCCAGCTATTTTGCAAGCTTAGCTAATGAAGGCTAATTTAAAATTAAAGGCAAACAAACAAAAAAAAATCGAAGGAAAGCAAAGAAATGCCAACAATCTAATCCGCATATCAAAAGCTAGCAAGTGAATTCTAATCAGCGAATAAAAAGCTAACTATCAAATAAAAGGTGAGATAAATTAGCAAGTGAATGCTAAATAGTGAATCAAAGCTATCTGGCGAAAGAAAGCTAATTAGCAAATAAAGGGAATGGCAAACTAGCAAGTGAAAGCTAACTAGTGAGTGAGTGAAAGCAAGTTAGCAAATCAAGATTGTGGGCCAACTAGCAAGTGAAAGTGACAGCAATAACATAAAACTAGCAAATGATAGCAAACTAGCAAGCTAACTAGCTCAGGTGAGTGGTTAACTACAAGTAGCGAGTACCAGATTGTGCGGCAACTTCCCCAGACTCCATTGTCACTTTGTTCTAATACCTAATTAGCAAAGTAACTGCTCAGCTAGCAAGCTGCTAAAATGCATCCTAGATGGAACAGAATACCCAAAGTGCACCTTGCTGTCAGTAGGGTTTGCTAATTGTGCTAGCTAGTTAGCAAACATATATTACTCTGTTCATAGTGTAAATAAACAGTTTGTACAGATGTGTTAAACACGGTTTATAACGCAGGATTGATTCTGTTTAATCGACTCTCACTGACTCCCCTGCAGCAGGATTCACTGGAGAAATACCCCAGACAGGGGCATGAAGATGACAGATTCACTTCCTTACAGACCAAACGCAGGCCTTCTCACCTCTCAGCTTCAACACGGCCATCGGCCAAAATCTACATGGCCAGAGATTTGCAGTAAACTCCGGCTGATCCAGTGCAGCACCACTAAGTTTTACTCCTGATAAAATGGATAAGAATGTTCTGTTCAAGTGAAATGTTTAGACTGTGAGTGATGTACGGCGATAAATATGGCCACAGGGCTGCATTAAAGCTTGTGTCTTCTTGTATTGTTTTTCACACTTTGTCTTGAAAATAAAGATTGATGGGTGGAACTGATGGCGTGTTCGTATATTCTGGAAGGTTATTAACAGCCGGAGATGAGGGTAGTACAATATCTCTGTCTCTGAATACTGCTGAAGTTATGGCTAATGAAAACAAACAAGTAAGAAAAAGGTAACTATTTACTAAAAGCAAGCTAGGAACTGGACGCACACTAGCAAGAAAGGGTTAACTAGCAAATGACCACAGTCTAGTCAGTATAAAAAACAAACAGGTGGAAAAAACTAGCAAGTGAAATCTATACAGCAGATAAATGCTAGTTATCGAATAAAAGGAAGGGCAAACTAGCAAGTGAAAGCTAACAACCAGAAAAACTCTCTGAGGGTGCAAAGTGCCAGCAAGCCCAGCAAATCCCACATACGAACCCCCTATCTCACAATGTTAAAAAACCCTTCTAAAAATTCCGGGATCCAGAATTGGACTGGGATCATCTCCAGATTCGAATGGCATCTTCCTTCTCCAAAGCCCCACCTCTGGAAGAAATTTTAGGAAAATCAGCACAAAGCTTTTTGCGTAATCCTGTTTAAAAAACACACAAACCTCACCAAAAACGTAACCTCTTGGTAAATCAACATTGTGGGCAAACTAGACATGAATAACTGCAAACGAACGAATAACCTTCTTTTTTACACCAACATTTTGAGACTCTACCTGCCTGGTGTGAATTAGAAATAAATCTGATAAGATGGGGCTAAAATTTTGTTTAAAATAGGGTTTGTTCTTTTTTTTTAATATGATCCCATGCTCGGATCAGCTCCAAAATGTAACTGTTTGTTATTTGTACCACCAAAAGAAAAACGTAAGTAAAAGTAAACTGGCGAATTAATTCTATTTAGCAAATATAAACTTTAAAGTCCAGTACAATTAGTTGTTATCAGTATGTTCTATTCTTGGGCAGTACAGTCCGCCTCAAGGCAAGAAGGTCCTGGGTTCGAGTCCTGGGCTCGGGGTGTTTCTGAGTGGAGTTTGCATGTTCTCCCCATGCTTGCGTGGGTTTCCTCCGGGTACACCGGTTTCCTCCCACAGTCCAAAAACATGCACATAAGGCTAACTGGCTGTTCCAAACTGCCCCTAGGTGTGAGCGTGAGTGTGAACGGTTGTGTGTGTTGGCGTCTTTCCGTGCTGCCTATATATGAACCATTTGTAATACTTGGATGGAACTTACAGCTGTTTAGAGATCTTATATTTTTCAATCCACTTTATAAACAGCAGGAATGTGAGACAGAAAGAGGGAGTTTGAGGATTTTGGGGGGGTTTTGTGGACTTCCTCAGCGATTTCCTCCAAGAGTTCCCCTGATCTGGCTGCGACGCCAATGAGGCGATGCCTGATTAAATCAAGAAATGATCCGACGTCCCTCTGTCCCTCTGTTGTTGTTTACCATATTGCCATGTCAAGTGATTGGATTAGCTTGTTTATTCCATCTGGGACACAGATACAGGACGAAAGGAAAGGTACAGTAGCATCATCACCAGTGATGAGAGCCACTTATCATGAAGCATGCTCGGGTTGGAAGTAGGAACAATCCCTGATGTATTAGACGTTAGCCTCTACAGCACTTCGTATGTTCGGATAGCGCTGTTAGGAGTAATGTGACGAAAGCGGCCTTTACCTGATAGACAGGAAAAGCGGGATGTGCGCTCCTGCTATCAGGTAGATAATCAGCTGAAATGCCTGTAGTGCTGGATGCGGCGCTTCTCGGATGTCGCGATGAAAGCCTTGTTTTGGTGAGTGAAGCAGAGACCCGGTCATTAGCGATGCTGCCATCCTCATCTACCCCAAGGCCCTGCAGAGCGCTCGGCTAATTTAATGACACAGAAAAGCAGGGCGGTAATGACACACACACACACACACACACACACACAGAGAGAGAGAGAGAGAGAGAGAGAGAGAGAGAGAGAGAGAGAGAGAGAGATGATAACAGATGTAGATAGATTTAGCCATCGATATAAGGATATAGAATAATAAACATCCGCTTCATCAATGTGGTGCAAATTTGTTTATATGAATGTATTATTTATGGTTTCTATAGTAACAGCTTTCTATTGACAAGTATCGCAGGGAACTCAACACAAACAGTTTTAAACAAGAGCACTCAGAGAGCGCAAACCTCTGCCAATTCCAGAAATCCCCCATATGAACCAAAATGTCAGAAATCATCCTATTCCACAATGTTAAAGAACCCATTCACAAGATGCCTGGGGTTTGACCTTATAAGGTTACCTCAAGGTCAAAGGTAATTGTTCTATTTTAAACTTCACATACGGTTTCCTATTCGCATTGTATAGCAACAGCTTGTCTATCGGCACTCGTTTCGAACTTCAGTGCTTGTGACCTTGATCTGACCTTCATCTTTGACCTTGGCATTCCGAATTCAAATCATCTCTGGGAGTCGGGTAAGGTAGTGTCCCCACCAAGTCTGGTGAAAATCCATGCGTGGGTGTGGTCAGGAGTTTGTTCTAACTGACAAGCGAAGAGATTGACTTCACTTGACTTCTTGGATGCTTTAACTTAAAATGTTGCAGCGATGTTGAATGAATGTTAAAGAATGTTACATAAAAACGGCCTCCGATAACCAACCTTCATTAGCCTATCCAGTGAAGAAGACTCCGGGCGTGGGTGGGATACACCCTGAACCGATCACCGGACCACTGCAGGGCCAACACTCGCACAACCATTCACACTCACATTCACACCTAGGGGTGATTTGGAACAGCCACTTAGCCTACTGTGCATGTTTTTTGGACTGTGGGAGGAAACTGGAGTACCCGGAGGAAACTCACGCAAGCACAGGGAGACCGGGGAGACCGGAGATTGAACCGGTTTAAACCAGATGCTTAATTTAACGTTTATAAATGATACTTGTTGTCCTTTCTGGTATCCATCCTTGATGCGTGAAATAGCATGGACAGCACATTGGCATTGTGGCCAGGACGTCCACATCACAGCAAGAAGGTTCTGGGTTCGAGTCCCAAGCATGATGAGAGCGTCTGGAGTTTGCATGTGCTCCACATGATTGCATGGGTTTTCTGTGGGTGCTCTGGTTTCCTCCCACAGTACAAAGACATATAGATTAGGCTAAATAGCTGTTCCAAATTGCCCCTAGTTGTGAGAGTAATGGTTGTGTGTGTGTGTGTGTGTGTGTGTGCGTGCGTGCGTGCGTGCGTGCGTGTGTGTGTGCGTGTGTGTGTGTGCGTGTGTGTGTGGCCCTGTGGTAGAATGGCGAGCTGTTCAGGGTGTACCCCGCCAGACGCCAGACTCCACGCGACCCGACACGCCAGCCGTCTCTCCACTTTCCACACAAGGTCAGTGTTTCCTGTTCTCTGTTGCCATAGTGATTAATTAGTTTCACCTGTTGCTTGTTAACCTTCATTGGTGTGTATTGAAATTCTTAGCGTTTCCTACTGAGTTAGTGAAGTACCGCATTCGTACACATCTTTTTCTTCTTCTTCTTCGTGGAACACATCACCGTGCTCCCTATCGTACACCATCATCTACGTTTCTGTCATCTCTCGTTCTTCCTCCACCCCGCACCGTGTGATTGGGTTCTGAATAATCCAGCTGTGGCTTTTCATCTGTGAGGACGTGGGCAGGTAATGAAGTGGCCGGTTATGTGTTGAACCCTGAAGTCTGTTCTCAGGAAACTGTCCCTAACTAATTAGATATTCAACTCAGAGAGAAGATGAGAGAAGAGAATACTACAAAAGATGGGAGGAGAGATGAGCAGAGGAGAGAAGTCTAAGAGAAACAGTGAAAGGAGAGATGGGGAGAGGAGAATAAGAGAGATGGGAGGAGAGATAAGGAAATGAAAGGAGACTAAGAGAGACAAAAGCAGAGATGAGAGGAGACTAAGAGAAACAGTGAGAGGAGAGAAGAGGAGAGGAGAATAAGAGAGACAGAAGGAAACATGAGGAGAGACGAGGAGAGGAGACTAAGAGAGACGGGAGGAGATGAGAGGAGAGGAGACTAAGAGAGACAGAAGTAGAGATGAGGAGAGAAGAGGAGAATAAGAGACGGGAGGAGAGATGAGGAGAGGAGACTAAGAGAGACAGAAGTAGAGATGAGGAGAGAAGAGAAGAGGAGAATAAGAGAGACGGGAGGACAGATGAGGAGAGGAGACTAAGAGAGACAGGAGGAGAGATGAGGAGAGGAGACTAAGAGAGACGTGATGAGAGACTAAGAGAAACAAAAAGAGGAGAGATGAGAGGAGCAAAGACAAGATGAGAAAAGATTAGAGGAAAGGAAAAAGTTGAGTGGAGAGAAGAGCAAAGCAGAGAAGATGAGAGCACAGATGATGAGTGTAGTAAAAATGAGATGAAACAGGATGAGAAGAAAGAAGACAAGTAGAGAGAAGACGAGAGAAGAGACAGTGAGAGGAGAGAGAGGAGAGAGAAGAGATGTTGTGTAGAGAGATGATGGAGGGAAAGCTGATGTAAGAAGAAGAGAGATGACGAGCGATGGTGAGAGGAGAGATGATGAGAAAGATAAAAGAGAGACGACAGGAGGAGAGATGATGGAGAGAATAGAAAAGACAGCAAGAGCAGAGAAGATGAGAGAAGAAGAGAACAGGGAGGATGAGTAACGAGATGAAGAGGAACCAGAGGAACCCTTTGAAGAACCTGAAGGTGAAGGTTAACCAGCTCTTTGTTTCTTGAGCTCAAATTCCTGAAAGTATAAAAGGGTTTGAATCTTTATTACATTTAAAATTCTTCGATAATAAAAGCTGGTGCTATTATAAAGATGCAAAACCCAGATGTTTGTGTTACATTCCGGTTGCAGTGGATTCCAGATGACTCGCTTAACGAGGCTCCTAATGAACCAGAATGAACAGAATTCCTTTTATTTCTCCAGAAACCAGTGAGGTTATAAAGCTGTAATGAATTTCTCATTGCTTTATCAAGGAAGATGTTCATGTGGCTTGATTCGAACCCAGACACTGCTTTGGGTTGGTTTCAAGTCAGCGGCTGCCATCTAGTGGAGGTGCTATGCAACTACAGCCGCAAGTCTACTGGGTCTGGGAGTAAATCCCCCTCAGACACACATCCAGATTTAATCTCATATTCATTCAAAAGTATTTTCACTACATGTTATTAATTAGTCCTAATAACTCACTTTGTCTACAGCTCATTGTATTACACATGTAGGAAATTAAACTTTAATCTAGAACAGCTCCAACACCGCACAGGTTCATTTAATCAACGGTGAAGAATCGGCTCATTGAGTCGGTTCTTTTAGGTTCTTTTCTTCTCATTCATAATAGGGTCCGAGAAAGGCTGGAGCCTATTACAGCCAACTATGGGCGGAGGCAGGGTACACCCTGAACAGCTCACCAGTCCATCACAGGGAACACACACACACACACACACTCACACGCACACAAACACACACACACACCTAGGGGCAATATGGAACAGCCAGTTAGCCTCATGGACTGTGGGAGGAAACCAGAGTACCCAGAGGAAACCCACGCAAGCTCGGAGAGAGCGTGAGAACTCAAACACCACACAGAAACGCCCTCGC
>JBCNYH010000021.1:11689276-11695132 GCA_039654325.1 Tandanus tandanus
ATCAGAAAACAGGGATGAAAAAACTAAATTATTCATTGAGGGAATTCATTCATCCTCTCATACACTCACAAGAAGGAAGGATGAAGAGAGAGAGAGAGAGAGAGAGAGAGAGAGAGAGAGAGAGAGAGAGAGAGAGATACAAAGGTAGAGAAAGAGAGAGAGAGAAAGAGAGAGAGAGATACAAAGGTAGAGAGAGAGAGAAAGAGAGAGAGATGCAAAGGTAGAGAGAGAGAGAGAGAGAGAGAGAGAGAGAGAGAGAAAGAGAGATACAAAGGTAGAGAAAGAGAGAGAGAAGTAAAAAAGTGATAAAGTTTTGGGTTCTTGGGTTGCCAGTTAAAGGTTCTGCGTCATGTGGAACGCTGCAGCAGTGTGTCGAGGGTTCCGTGTAAAATCTTTATTGTATATGAAGAACCTGTGTTTCTTACAAACGCGTAAAATACCCAACGTTGCCGAGACGGTAACATCAGCATCGGGTCCTTCACATTCCTGTAACTGGAATAAATAAAAATAACGCTGGTGCACTCTCTGGTCAGGAAGAGGAACCGCGGTGAGGTCCGGGTTGGGTCTCAGACAGCGTCTTCTTCCACCACGTGGCTGAGACGAGGAGACGAAGAGACGAGGAGACGAGGACGGAGGATGAACAGGCCATGTGGAGAACGTCGGCATGTTTGAGTGATGTATTTAAAGACATATAAATCATCCGTCCCGAACAGGAAGTGGCTACGAGCTAAGAGTGAAAAACACAATCCCTACATGAACCGGAAATTACAACACTGAAGTATTTTAGATGTACATCCATCACCGGCCACTTTAAAAGGAACACCAAGACGCTGTTGTCATAGCAGCATTGTGAGCTTGATGATGAAAAAGGTCAAAAGGTCAAACTGGTTCAAGCTGGCAGGAGTATAATTACTCTTGATGAGCCGGGTTGAGCAGAAAGGCATCTCAGAGCGCGCAGCCGTGCAGTGGTGGAGCGACGTTCAGCTCGCAGAAAAGGAAGATGGAACTGATGATGGGGCAGTAAAACGAGTTTTTATAAATCATGCGTGACGAGCTGCAGGTTTTTGTATCCGAATGTTATACAAATTTCAAGCAAAGCCACAAAAAAATACATAAAAAGGCTCGTGTTTGTATGAGCTGAAGGTCCTGAAGAGAAAGCGTCCTGAAACACTCTCACTCATTCACTGAACTAGTTAATCCTATTAGGGTCGCAGGGAGGCTGGAGCCTATCTCAGCCGACACTGGGCGAAGATGGGGTACTCCCAAAATCAACTCCCCAGACCATCGCAGGGCCAGCACACACACAACCATTCACACTCACCTAGCGGCAATTTGGAACAGCCAATTAGCCTAATGTGCATGTCTATGGATCGTGGGAGGAAACTGGAGTACCCGGAGGAAACCCATGCAAGCACACGGAGAACATGCAACCTCCACCGAGAAATGCCCTCGCCGAAGATCGGGCTCGAACCCGGGACCTTCTTGCTGTGAGGCAGATGTGCTAACCACTACACCACCGTGCCGTCCCTAATAATCTAAAATACTCTCAGTGAAGATAATAAACGGTTGAAATGGAACATATTGCACCCATCGTTTTGGTTCCATGTTTTCGTCAATGTGGGGGAAAAAATTGTAATGAAAAAGGGTGTGGTTAAGTAACAGAGATTTGGGTAGAGGGTCGGGTGATCAGTGGCTGGTCAGGGTGCTTTCTTCCAGATCAGCACGTCCACGATATAAACCAGTACGATCACCAGCAGTTGTTCTATACAGTGGGTCTGGAAAACACACACACACCGCTGATTTTAGTCACAAATTAAAACATGTGGATTACAGCTAGGATTAATAATGATACTATGAATCCAAATCCATGATTCGAAGGCAAAAGAATGTAGGACTGACCAACTACTGAATAAATCCAACAGTCAACCAGTATGGACCCAGGGACGGGTCGAAGTTCTCGTCTTGGAAGCCCCTTGCTGCGGCTCCTACTCTCAGAACCTGTGAAGACGACTCTCCAGTGCTGGTGATATAAACTCTTTTACTGAAATGATTTAGGACTACAATTCCCATTACAGTTATAAGAGAACCAACTCGACTTCACGTTAAACTGCAGTGAAGTTTCTGCTCCATGGTTTGTATTTTATCCGGATAGTTAATAAGATTATTTATGGGAGTGCTGTGTGTTCCAGGGACGGAGGAAACTGTCTGTCTGAATAAGTCTCTAAACCAAAATAGAGAACTCCAGACTAAAGAGTAGTGCAGTTCACAATCACCATTAAAAACAATAAATAACAAACAAACAAAAAACAAATACGTTTCTACAGTCAGTGCTGACCCCTCATCAGATGCCTTTACACTTCCGACATGAGATAGTGGTCATCGTTCCAACCAACCCTGCATCAAGTTCCAACCAACCCCCGTACAGAGTAGGTCGGAACACCTGATACACAATATCATTTTGTTTTCTGAAATATTTTATCTTAAACTAATTGATAAGCTCAAAGGCAACCTTTCAATTAAAGTTACCCTCATCAACTGCATGGGCATTACAGCAGGGACTAATTCATAAAGTGTGTTCCAACTTACCCCGGTCTCCCCTAACCCTTCAGAAATATGCACTGTGTGGACGGATTTTTTTGTTTGTTTGTTTGTTTTTTGTTTGTTTGGTTGTTGTTTTTTTACCGTTTTGTGCACCCAGGGGCAAAACTGTGTATTGCTTATTACATTAAAATAGCACAGAATATTATATTGATATAATATAGTATAATATAATATAATATTATTATATAATTTGGGAGGGGGGGTACACCCTAAACATCTCCTCAGTCCAGTGCAGAGCCAACACGCACACACACACACACCCACACCCACACACACACACACACACACATCTAGAGGCAGTTTGGAACAGCCGATTAGCCTAATGTAGCTACATGTCTTTGGACTGGGGGACGAAACCGGAGTACCCGGAGGAAACCCGCACAAGCAGAACATAGGGAGAACATGCCAGCTTTATGCAGGAACGCACTCACCAAGCGCAGGACTCGAACCCAGGACCTTCTTGCTGTGAGGCGGGCATGCTAACCACTACACTGTAATAACATTGTAATATATCAGATATTATGTTTTTATTTGAATTATAACAATAACCCATCGTTTATGTGAGACCCCAAACGCAATAGTGATTCCTTTATGTTTTGCCAGCTGGAAGAATCCGGCTCTCTGGAGCAGCTGCTTGTGACGTCACCGATCAACGTTCCATTGTTCTGTTTTGCTGACGAGGGATTCTGTCCTGTTTTGTGACGTCACTGATCAGTGTATTCATAGAGAGAGCATGCGGGCATGATGATTATTAACTACTCTGCTCTCAACATGACCACTCCGAGGCGCACTTGGTCTCTGTCCACTAAGAACTGATTGTAGGTGAAACTCACACACACACACACACACACACGCACACACACACACACACACACACTGTAATGAAGCAGGCTGTGTACGGGACGCTCGCGTCCTCCAGCATGGACAGCGCGACTCTGGAGCCGGATCCCGCGGTGCCTGCGCTCCCGATGCGCGCTGAGTTCACCGGGGACTCCGGGGTCCGTTACGCGCTGGTTCTGACGGAGAAGGAGCTTGCAGTCCATAAACTCGGTACCGGGAGACGGAAATCAGGAAGGATAAGCGTTATGGACCTGCAGGACTGTATCGGCTGCCGCGCGTGTGAATCGAAGGACGGGACGGACGCGAGCGCGGGCTTGGTGGTGCATTTCTACCCGGTGAAGAGACGCCGGGTCGGTCTGTGCTCGGCGCTGGGACGACGCAGAGTGGAGCATCGCTTCCGGGTGGCAGTGAGCCCGGACCCGCGGATCAATCTGGAGGAGGCGCAGAGATGGAGCAGAGCGATCCGGGAGGGGTCGTTCCACCGGACAGGTGCGTTCCACATGAACCCCCCCGAGGGGTAAAGGTAAAGCACACTCAGCAGTACGAGGAATGAAAGAGAACTTCCTCATACACAGAATAGATAATCATGACAAGAAGAACATGAAAAGTAAAAACCACCCGAAAGACACTAAAGAAAGAAGAAAGTAAGAAATAGATATAGGAAAAAGGATGGATTTAAAATAAAGAAAGACTTGATGAAGGAATAAAGGAAGAAAATTCATTTATTTATTAATTAAAGCCACTAAATCCTAATTCGGGTCGCGGGGAGGCTGGTGCCCATCTCAGCCGACTCTGGGCGAGGGCGGGGTACACACACTCCGAACAGCTCGCCAGGCCATCGCAGGGCGATGAAGAAAAAGAAATAAAAAATTAAGCAATAAAAGTGAATGAAAAAGGTCTGAATGTAAAGAAAGAAAGAAAATTAGATAGATGGATGGATAGATTGCTTGATTGATTGGCAACATGATAAAGAAAGATAGAAATATAAAAAGTACTGACAAAGAAGGAATAAAGAGAAAGACTGGATGAGAAGAAAGTAAGAAAAACTGACAGCGAACTGGTGAAAGAAGGAAAAAAGAGAGAGACAACGTAACAACATTTTTAAATAAACAGAAAGACTTATCAAGAATAAAGGAAAGAAAGAAGGAAAAGGAATGAAGGGGTGGGTGAATTAAAGAGATAAAGAGTGAGGGAATGTATGGAAAGAAGAATGAAAGAATGAAAGCCTGGATCTTTGTGAGTGTTTTTCCTCGATCATGAATATTTTTGTGTGAATAAAATTGTGATAGTGAATATAACATAGTGAATATTTTTCTCCACTCCATCATGTTTCGATGTTTTCGATGGTTCTTTTCCATTGTACCTGCAACACAAAAATTATTCACACACGGTCCCGACCTCAGTGGGTTCACACACCTGCGGTGGTATTTATACTGTGGCAGGGACACAGATGAGCTTTGTTCGCGTAACTCAACACTGTAAGGGTGGATTCGCCAGCGCAGGAGGTAAACTCAACACCGCTGATTGTTTTCCTGGAAAAGTCGCTGCTGTGAGTAGAGACAGCGTAACTGATGAACACACGGGGCAGCTGCTGTACGATATGCTAATACGTATGCTAATGCTGACAGCAAAATCTAAATAAAACATGCTAGTGGACAGTAAAAAATTCCTTATCCGCCAGCTCAGAGTGTTTGCGTTTATCCGTTTTCTACCTACCGCAGACTGTCGTAGTCGGTTTTAGCCGTCGTAGGTCTACCGTTAGCGGATCTTCATCATATAATCTATTACAGCGGTGTCAAACTCGCTTTCACGCAGTGCCACGTCACTAAATTCCTAGGTCATCGAGCGCCAAATAATCACCACACATCGTTCAGAATGAATTACCTTTTTTTTATTTATTACTGTGAAGAATGTATGATAATCATATTCTTTGAAGCTCTCGCAGGTCACATAAAACGTGCTTGCGGGCCTTGAGCTAGACACCTGTGATCTGTCGTATTTCTCCAGTCTGACATGAAGATGGCATGAGATCTCACTTAAACGAGAGATGCAACAGAAAAATGTTAATTCGCTCATCAGGAGTTTGAATCCCGACAATGCCACACCCATTCATAGTATGGTTCATGTATGCAGAAGAGGACGGATAGCGCTGTATAAGTATCTGTGGGCCTCATGTACCTATTATTACATAGATTGTGGCTCGCTTGCTGTGGCTCCACATCGCGTAATGCCTGATGTGTTAGCCTTCACCATGCTAGCTGTTGTATCATACGTAGCTTTTAATCCATTATGTTGGTGTAATTTCTCAATCATCCAGGTCATGGTAATCCTAAAAAGTTTGAGTCGAGGCAACTGGACTTCTTTTTGTGGTTTTTGAAGACGTTTCGCTTTTAATCCAAAAAGCTTCGTCAGTTA
>JBCNYH010000021.1:11695232-11715970 GCA_039654325.1 Tandanus tandanus
ACTCCTCGCTGCACTGGACTGCATACACAACGCCGCTCAGCTTCTCTTTGGAAGTTTTGTCCTTGGGGTGAACCAGTTTTTGTCTGATGGTAGTGTTAGGTTTGAAATTTACTGGAATGTCATGTTTAGAGAAAATCCTTCGAAAATCCTTCTCAGACACTCCTGCCACATATGGAATGACAACATTTTTGCCTCTGCTCTTCTTCTCCTCTTCTCCTTAGCCAACAGAGAGGAGAAGAAGAGCAGAGGCAAAAATGTTGTTTAGTCCATTATGTTCTCCTCATGTCTCATGGGTTCTCCAGGTTCCTCCAAATGCCCAAAAACATATATGAATTTTCTATAATATAAATAAATTAGTGTGTGTGTGTGTTTCCATCTTAAAACCAGTGTTTCTTGAACACACCCTCGATTCATTGTGATCTTGACCACTTCCTAAAGGTTATATAATAAGTTACATGAGACGTGCACTCATACAGCGTAAGGAGCCTCCACCACACACAGATAATGTTGTAAAGAGCTCCTATACAGGCTCCGGTTTTAATTGGCCATGTGCTCGTCTTACAGTGTGTTTTATATATGTGGATGTGACCAAATTAGAGGAAAAAAAACTCTGTTGTTTGAAGGTTTTTACAAGATGGCTGAGGTTCGACCTTTCAAGGTCACCCAAGGTCAAAGCGGCACCCAAGGTCTCATTTGAAAGTCTGTACATGGTTTCTAATTAGCGTTCCATGGTAATGCCATGTCTATGGGCACCGGTTTCTCAGATATAAACGCTCTATCATCAAAGCTTTGTGACCTTGCTCTGACCTTGACGCTTGACCTTGACATTCCAAAGATCATATCAGCTCTGGGACTCAGGTAGGGTAGCATCCCCGCCGAGTTTGGTGAAAATCCATGCACTCTGGCTACAATGAGAGTGGACTCAGCAGTGCGAAGACGTCACACAGAATCCCCTCCTTCTTTTTTTCTTTTCTTTCGAGAATAAAACTCTGCTTTGAGCGCTGAGGTCACTGTGACACGTCGATGTGTGGCTTGTGGCTTTGCTGCTCATGACGAACCACTACGCTTCAGCGGAAACTCACCAGAATGAGAGCTCTGCTAATTTAGGCCACGGTTGGAGTCGCTGGTGGAGTGAGGCTCAAAGACACATCACAGAGTGTTAGCTAGCTAGCTCATAACAAGGCACAAAATGTAAACGGGATCCAGTCTTGCTGTCTCACGATCCGGCTGGATTCTGATTGGCTGGAATTTTTCATCATGGTAGTACAATACGTTATTTATAAGGTTATTAATGTGTTATTGTTTCTATAGTAACAGCTTGTTTAGGGGGAAACTTCAGACATGGTGGAATTTATTTAATATTTATGGATGGAAGGAGTCTCCAGTGTCAGGGTGTTGTAACTTTAGCTATAAATGTAAGTTTGTTTGATTTATTAAATTTTTTTTCAGAACCAAACCCCTTAAAAAGTATCCCTGCACATGCACACCAAGCAGATTAGCTGAATCAAGCTTTCAGTAGAAACACACAGCAGTTTAGTCATGTTTCACTCCACGCTGACTCGTAATCAAACCCCAGCTTGTAAGGCGAAACAGGAACGTCTGAATGCAGCAACGGAAAAAAAACAAAACAAAAGGACAGTGTGGTCTTATCTTGGGGTTTGGGTTTCCTGGATGAAACGCTACAGTGTTACAAAAGGGGGGAAAACCCTGTGCAGTTTAGTGAGGATGAAAATATCTCAGTGCGTTTTACGTGCGTTTCTCTGTGGACTCGTTAACGCACATCCAGGCTGAAAACCGAACCGAATAACCTCACGCCGACTGCGCGGCCTTCGAGGTACCGTGGTGTTCCGAGTGTTTAGTGTGTTATCACGGACACTTCAATCATTCAGAGGACAACAGAGGGACACGACGCTTTACTTTCAGGGGCGGAGCCGTATTCAAAAGATATTCAATTATTTATTTAGAGTGTAGGATTTATTTAATAATGCGAAAAAAAAATATTAGTATTATAATCGTTCATACATTAGTACATTAAAATGCAGCTTTAAAAATAAAAAAATACATAGTTAATATAATATACATAGTTTGGCTGTTCCAAATCACCCCCTAGGTGTGAGAGCGAGTGTGAATAGAATGAAATAGAGCTGAGAAACTGGTGAATAAGATACAAGTTCTTTAACTGATATCAGTCATGCAGCGGAGAGGTAGACCGGAGAGAGAGCCTCTCTCTCTCTCTCTCTCTCTCTCTCTCTCTCTCTGTGTGTGTGTGTGTGTGTGTGTGTGTGTGTGTAAATTCCTGTGTTTATGATAATCCTGCTCACTTCAGATGAAACACACGGGGAGGTAATGACTCACTGACACTAACATGATGTTTCACTTTTGTGGTGGTTTGGGGAGTTTAGCTTTTTGTGTGTGTGTGTGTGTGTGTGTGTGTGTGTGTGTGTGTGTGGGTGGGTGGGTGGGTGTTAATTCACCTGAAATATCTTAACTCAAAATCAGAAGGTCTCGCCGTGAAGCAAGTGCATTGTGGGTTTCGGAGTGTGTGTGTGTGTGCGTGTGTGTGTGTGTGTGTGGCTAGAGCCCTGAATTTAGCAGCCACTTTTGGTAGAGTAATCACCCAAAAATAAAAAGTCTTGTGTTTTGCCCAGGTTGCCACGGGAACATGAATTACCTCCGGAATTTCTGATTGGCTGACTGATCACAGTTAACCAATCATAGCGCAGGAGGTGAAATTAGTCAAAATACACGTGGATCTTTATCTCCACTCTGACATTGTTTGCTAGTGTAGCAGTATGCAAGCGTGCACCTGTTTTAGTGTTCACATCAAGCAGGGTGGACAGAGGCACACTTGTGGTTAAGAGCATACCTTAGAAAGGTGGGGTCTAATGGGGATTCGAACCCATGACCTCTCACTTATGAGCCCAGTTATGAGCCTAGCATGATTGTACACACATGTATGCACACACACACACACACACACACACACACGTCTGCTCTGTTGAAAGAAGTGTTTTCTGGGGGTGTTTTGCACTTTGCAGTGACGTTGTTTTAAAGATGTTATCATCGTTTTCAGGAACAATTGATATAAAAAAAGGCAGTGTGTGTGAGTGTGTGTGCAAGCGTGTGTGTGTGTGTGTGAGTGTGTGTGTTTTATGTCCTTAAGTTATATTTCTGTTCTGGTGTAATGATTTAACTCCAGTTCTGAGTTAGTTCTGCTTTTGCTTTAAAGCTGAGTGCTGAAAAGCGGGAGGAACCGGTTTAACAGGTCCTGCACCACACACACACACACACACACACACACTCACACACACACTGTCGAATGTTCGAGATGGACGAGGTTGGACGATATGCCAAAATATTAATATAATGATGACCTAGTACCAGTAAAAATACTGGGAATTATGGGTACTGGGAAGGTAACCTGCGATGGACTCGCTGCGATAACAGGTAAAAAAAAATCATTATTTATGAAATAAAGTGTAAGAGATGAGGCAGAAATGATCACACACACTCTCTCTCTCTCTCTCTCTCTCTCTCTCACTCTCTCTCTCTCTTTCTGTGTGTGTGTGTGTGTGTGTGTGTGTGTGTGTGTGTAGCACACTGTGCGGGAAACACTTACACAGTCTGGTATCATCTGTAGCCGCGAGTTTCCAGCACAGACTGTGTGTTTCTGCACAGAGTGCATTGTGGGAGTGAAAACAATGACGGACGTGGAGAGAATGAGGTTCTAGATAAACGCACTGGGTTTAGTTGTTTAGTTTTATTCCTGCGCGGGGTTCGAGGATATGGATATGGAGTTTTTGCTGCTGATGAAAGTAATTTCTACGACAAAGCGGATCATGATATTCGGAACGTCTAGCCAAACATATTGAGAGGTTAAAAAAAAGAAGAAAAATAACTTTATTTAAAAATAAATTACAATCTTTTACTTGTCTCTGTGTCTGGTGTGTGTGTGTGTGTGTGTGTTAGAGAGAAAGAGAGGAAAACACACAACCATTCACTCACACATAGGGGGAAATTGGAACAGCCATTTAGCCTAATGCCTAGTGCATGTCTTTGGACTGTGAGAGGAAACCTGAGTACCCGGAGGAAACCCACGCAAGCACGGGGAGAACATGCAAACTCCACACAGAAACGAGCTCGGGACTCGAACCCAAGGCCATCTTTCTGTGAGGCAGACGTGCTAACCACTACACCACCGTACCGCCCATAATAAATAATACTGTATTTTTGTCGTATTGCCCATCCGGACCCTGACATACCCCCATCATTAAAAACAAAAACAAACGGAAGTGTAGTGATCTAAAGGAATGTATATTCTTTCAGTGGTTAACGATCACACAGGGATGATCATGAAGGTGTACAGAGGTGTGAGGTGTGTATGATCTGAGTCACTGTTTGAACATCGATGATTAAAAATGGTGAGCGTTTCATGTTACGAGTGTACGCCTGTGATTACTCACCGGAGCTGCTCACTCACCAAACAACCGACAGGTGTGTGTCTTATGAACGGCAAAATTCCCAAATCAGGATCGTTCAGTCGTCCTTTCTACCTTAATTCTCTCACCAAAGTTTCACGTGAGCTGTTACTATAGCAACGCTACTGTAATAATATCAACCCTTATAATAATATAAACCTTCTGACCAATCAGAATCCAGAATTCACCTGCACCTGGGAATCACTGTTTGATTCACTTAATTTTTTTCCTTAGGAACTCATTCATTCATTCATTCATTCATTCAATTATTGTCTAAGCCGCTTAATCCTAATTAGGGTCGCGGGGAGGCTGGCGCCCATCTCAGCCGACTCTGGGCGAAAGCAGGGTACATGCTGGACAGCTCACATAGACTACTGCAGGGCAACACACACAACCATTCACACTCACACTCATGCCTAGGGGTGGTTTGGAACAGCCAGTTAGCCTCCTGTGCATGTTTTTGGACAGGGGAAGGAAACCAGAGTACCCGGAGGAAACCCACGCAAGCACGGGGAGAACATGCAAACTCCACACAGAAACGCCCCGAGCCAAGGAATCAAACCCAGGACCTTCTTGCTGTGAGGTGGACGTGCTAGCCACTGCGCCACCATGCCGCCCTTCTGAGGAACTATTTGAATGTTAAAAAGTGGTTTTATATCAAACACAGCGAGCGTTGGATGAGAAACAGTTTCCCGATCCAGTTCTTAGCATCAGCCCCAGACCTCTAGACGGTTCTCTGATAACCCCTCATCCCTGATTACAGATTCGACCGGGTTTCTTTAACGACTTCCTTAAACATGATTACTGAAGGTTTCTGTTAAAATCACACACCGGGAGGCCCGAGTTTTAACGAGGAGGCGTTCGACGCCCATCAAAGACTCCATTCATCATTTCGGAGTTCTCACGGGCACTCCGGCGTAATCAAACTGCTGATGATTAGCGTTTACTTGGTGCGGCCATCGGCGCTCAAGGCGATCCGGTTCCTCCTAGCTCTGTTTGTGTGGAATGTCATGGTTCCGTCAGTGGAACCGGTTCTCACGCCCGCGTCACAGCATGAAAACCACCTCGTGTAGCCACGCGGAATGAGTGTCGCGTTATGCCGCTAGTTTCTTTAGATGCTTCCTGAAATATCGGCACCTTGTTTTATCTTGTACTTAATCTCTTTAGGAGAGAAATAAAGATGTTTATTTTTAATATAGAATTAATTCTAATAAAATAAAACACACTAATTTAAAAACAGGGGAATGCTCTTTAAATGGTTGGTTGGCATTACATTAAATAATAATAATAATAATAATAATAATAATACAGGGCAGCACAGTGGCGCAGTAGTTAGCATGTCCCCCTCACAGCAAGAAGGTCCTGGGTTCCAGTTCCGGGCTCAAGTGTATCTGTGTGGAGTTTGCATGTTCTTCCCATACTTGCATGGGTTTCCTCTGGGTACTCCGGTTTCCTCCCACGGTCCAAAGACATACACGTTAGGCTAATTGGTTGTTCCATATCGCCCCTAGGTGTGTGTATGTATATGTGTGAATGGTTGTATGTGTGTTGGCCCTGCAGTGGTCTGGCGAGCTGTTCGGAATGTACCCCGCCTTCGCCCGAGTCGGCTGAGATAGGCTCCAGTCTCCCCGCGACCCTACAGCAGTTCGGCAAATATGTATAGTATATGTAACCGCAATATTTCTTCTTCAGAACTGAACAATACTGTACGTGCTGATTAATCCGGTGGATCGTCTGAGTAATTATGATAGCACGCCCCTTTTTATTCTGCTCACCGAACACCTTTTGATGTCAGTAGAGATGACAATATCAAGAAGATATTCCAAATATTCCTGTGTCCTCATTCCGGCGCATTCCTTTCGTGATGTCGGAGTGTTTCGGTATCGGTTTGCGGGTTTCAGCATGTCGACGGCACTCCAGGAATGACATTGTACCTCTCTCTCTCTCTCTCTGTCTGTCAGGTGGTGTGTGTATGGATGTAAGGAGGCCCCGGAGGTTCCTGGTCCTGATTAATCCTCATAGCGGTAAAGGTCAAGCAGAGGCACTGTTCAATAACCACGTTCAGCACATGCTGCAGGAAGCTGACATCACGTACACACTTAAGATTACAGGTGAGGACACGCACTGGGGTGCAGGTAAATATTTTTCAACATCACCTTTCAAGATGTATAACTTACTGCTAAAGTGTCATTTGTTGATGGACAGCTGGACTAGCATTTCATTTATAAAGAGTATAAGTAAGCGTAGTGTGTACTACATGAGAACGGGGCAATCTGATTGGTTAGCTATCACGGGATAATGGACATTATCCACCTCGAAAACTCGCATCCATAAATTATTACAAGTAAATCAACACTAGTCAGTCATTCAGAGCAAAAAGTAACGGCGTGCTATGAAAGGGGGAGGAGCTAGTGTGCGTCTATGATCGGTGACTCCCTGCAGTGGCTGAGCTGCATTATTGGGCGATCTAGTGCATATCATGCTGAGTTTTCATAGAATTTGGGGGCGTGGCTAATAATAAATTCCTCGTGAACATGCTTGGTGATTCGTAGGTGGTTGAGATTTACAGGTGAGTGACATTTACAGGTGAGTGACACGCCCATACGAAGCTAATCTGTCAAACTTAATGTCTGCAAAAGCTTTTTGGTTCTTTTTGCTCGTCTGTGCCAAAGTTAGAGTTTTTTCACTGAGTTGGTTTTACATTACCGACATTTTTCTCTCTCACTCATTTACTGACACTTTACTGCACTAATGTGCATCACTTTAGACTGTGGGAGGAAACTGGAGTACACAGAGGAAACCCACGCAAGCACAGGGCGAACATGTAAGCCCTCGCCTCGCCCTCGTCTGGGACTCAAACCCAGATCCTTCTGGCCGTGTGGCGGACGCACTAATCGCTACACCACCGTGCCACCCCACAAACCTTTTTCATGTGCACCAAATTAGTATCTGTAACTGTTCCATGATTGGTCAGGAATTCGCTTTGTTTTATTTTGCACTGAAGGCTGTTTTATCTTCACAACTGTAGGTGCATTTTTGCTAACAAACCCTCAGTGCACAGGGATCAAAAGTTCATTTACACTGAAATATTGCATTGAGACGCGTTCAGTCCGTTTATATCTCGCAGCACAGGAAGAGGCGGGCTTAATTTTTTTAAAGATGTGTGAAAGGAGCCTTAAAATAAATCCAGGGCAGTTAATGGCAGCCAGCTGGTGTTTGGATTCTCTTCTCACACACGCAAACACACACACATGTACACTGAGAACGTGTTCACTCTGAAATAAGAATGATTTTGGGCAGCTGTCGCTCGGTGCGTCTGGTTTATGAGACGGAGGCAAACTGACAGTTCGAGACGAGCGTTGCTCCCTTACACCAACACCGAACAGTAACACACACTAACACTGACATGAGATCTGCTCTAATCCAGGATCTGCTCTGTGTGTGTGTGTGTGTGTGTGTGTGTGTGTGTGTGTGTGTGTGTGTGTGTGTGTGTGTGTTTCATGAGAGGTTAATCCTAAGTCACTCTGTAGGGTAACTGAGTCCAAACAAGTCTCGCTTTACTCAGAATAGCAAAATTACCCCTTTTATTTCTGCAATTTCTCTCAATCTATCCATCTCTCTCTCTCTCACACACACACACACACACACACACACACACACACACACACACACACAGAGGAAAGAACAGGGGAGGATGGCCAGGCAGCAGAATGAAGATTTAGAGTTAATGGCAGACAGAGATGGAAAAAGAGAAAGACAGTGCAGATCTTAAATAAGATGTATGTACAACAGGAGCACTTGGAGAGCGTAAACCTCTGTCAAGCCCAGTAATCCCTCATATCTTACAATGTATCACAATATTAAAAAATTCTTTAAAAAATTCCTGGATCCACAATTTCATCCGGATCATCTCCAACTTCTAATATAGTCTTCTTTGTCCAAAGCCCCGCCTTTTCTAGTAGTAGTAGTAACAGTAATAGTAGTAGACGTGGTAGTAAAAGAGGTAGTAGAAGTAGTAGTGGTAGAAGTAGTAATAGTAGTAATAGTAGTAGTAGTAGAAGTAGTAGTGGTAGTAGTAAAAGTGGTAGCAGAAGTAGTAGTAGTAATAGTAGTAGTAGTAGTAGTAGTAGTGGTAGAAGTAGTAATAGTAGTAGTAGTAGTAATAGTAGTAGTAGTAGTAGTAGAAGTAGTAGTGGTAGTAGAAGTAGTAGTGGTAGTAGTAGTAGTAGTAGTAGAAGTGGTAGCAGAAGTAGTAGTAGTAGTAGAAGTGGTAGTAAAAGAGGTAGTAGTAGTAGTAGTAGAAGTGGTAGTAAAAGTGGTAGTAGTAGTAGTAGAAGTGGTAGTAAAAGAGGTAGTAGTAGTAGTAGAAGTGGTAGTAAAAGAGGTAGTAGTAGTAGAAGTGGTAGTAAAAGTGGTAGTAGTAGTAGAAGTGGTAGTAAAAGAGGTAGTAGTAGTAGTAGTAGAAGTGGTAGTAAAAGAGGTAGTGGTAGTAGTAGTAGAAGTGGTAGTAAAAGAGGTAGTAGTAGTAGAAGTGGTAGTAAAAGAGGTAGTAGTAGTAGAAGTGGTAGTAAAAGAGGTAGTAGTAGTAGTAGTAGTAGAAGTGGTAGTAAAAGAGGTAGTAGTAGAAGTGGTAGTAAAAGAGGTAGTAGTAGTAGTAGAAGTGGTAGTAAAAGAGGTAGTAGTAGTAGTAGTAGAAGTGGTAGTAAAAGAGGTAGTAGTAGAAGTGGTAGTAAAAGAGGTAGTAGTAGAAGTGGTAGTAGTAGTAGTAGAAGAACTAGTGGTATTTTAATAATTCTACATGTCTGCTCTGTTTTCTGTTAAACTCGGCTTTGCTTTGGAAACACTAGTACAAGGACACTCACACCATTTACACGGCGTGATAAATGAGGGCAAGGGAAAGAATGAAAGAGAAAGTGTGTGGGAAGAATAATGGGGGGAAATAGAAGGAAGAAAGCAAAGAGAGAGAGAATAAGAGAATGTGAAAGACAAATATAAAAGAATTGCGCAACACTTATGTACATTATTTACATTCTCGCTTTGTGTCAGCACTGTCGAAACGGGAGGGTTCGAGTTGCCACACCGTCACTTACAACACAGACAGCATTAAATAACATGTTTCCGTAGATAAAGTTATCTAAGCTAAAAGCTACAGCGCAAACAGAGCCACCAGGCATTCTTAGAAATATGACTTTATTAACAAAGCTACAAGTTACACAAGTTCATTTATATACTGCGTTGTTTATATAATGCGGTTTGGTCACTAGACTTCATGTTATACTACACATAAATATAGGATTTGTACAAAGTCACATGTTACACTCAGTATAAATTTGCTCTGCAGGGCTACAAATCAAACTGAATCACTTTTTAAAGCTTCTTTACAAAACTGTAGGCATTTTGTTAGCAATGCTACAACGTGTTGAATAAATATTTATTAGCTTGGTCCCAAAGCTAAAAGTTAGTTTTACTACAGTTATGTTGTATTTATTAAAGCTACAAATTACACCACAGATATTTTTTGTTATTTTAGTACAGCTTCAAGTTAGAAAATATGTACATTTCTTATGATTTAACAAGTTAAAAAGTTTCGTAAACACAAGTTACCTAAATATATTTTGTTAGCAAAGCTACAACATGTTTCATAAATACATCGTTTCTTCACAAAGCTACTAGCTCCACTATAAATATTTTGTTTGTTAGCAAAGCTACAAGTTGTATTGCATGGAATGGACATCTACATTTCTTACAAAATGTACAAGTTTTTGTATAAATATATGATTTGTTAGTTTGTTACAACTTGTTTAGTAAATATAGAGTTTAAAAGAAAAGTTAATACAGCATGCAGCTTTTAGCGAAGCAAATTAGCAAATGAATCCATAAATTGTTTGTTTGTTCGTGTTTGTTTATTTGCAGTGGTAATGTTAAAGTTGCAAACACTGCATCTTGGAGAATTTCTTGAAATTCCTAGAATATGTTTTCTTGCTAGCTTCAGTCAAAATTGTAAAAAATTATGCTAATTTCACATGCTATCAAAATTAATATATAATCTCAAGCACCTAATAGCAGCATCACTTCTTTGTCCTCCACCTTGTCTGTTTCTCGAAAGCTGCCTCTCGAGCATGAGGTTCTGTTAGCTAACTTGTTCTGTGCAAAGCCCTACTTTTTTCTGCTAGCTTTTGTTATGCTAATGCTATGGAACGGTAGCATCGCTAAAAATGACTCAGATATGTCGTTTGTTAGCGAAGCTTGAAGCTAGAGGTTTCTAGCTCTACCTGTTTCTGTATTATATTAGCAAAGCTACACTTTACACTACTTATAGTTAGGATATTAGCAATGCTAAGTTAAGTTAAAAATGGGGGCTGATTTAAGGAATACCAAATGCACAAAACATTGATATTAACATAAATTAGCCGACAATTTTTGTCTCTAAACATAAAACACAGCATGGAGATTAGCTATGGACAACCAGCTGACAGGAAATAGACAACTTAATTTTTTATTTAAATTTTTTAAGATTAAAAAAGTAAAAAAGAAATAGTTCAATTCCATGCACCTTGATATATTTTTTAAGGTAACTATGCTAGCATCTTGCTAATGGGAAATGATTAAATGGCTGCCAGTGAAAATATAGTTCTTGACACAAAGTCAGAGTTATATAATGGTTTACTCACCCATATAGTGATGTCTACATCAGCGGTGTAATTTCTCTAGGCTCCGAATCTGAAACTCTGAAGGCTGACTCAGGGCTCGCTAGCAAACACAAACTCTGAGGGAAAACTGTGACATTTTTGGTGGTCAGTGTGAGTGTTATTTTTTCACCCGGCTCCAGTAGTTTCCATTTCCTTTGAGAACTGCGGGCTACACTGTGAGCCGTATCAGCTAACAGTAAGGGGAGAATCATCCTTCGTCAATGTGATCTTTTCACAAAACTAGCATAAAGCCTGCTAGCTAGTTATCCTTGCTTCACATACATCCATCACATGCAAACTCCACACAGAAAAGCCCTCGCCGAGCCCGGGATTCGAACCCAGGACCTTCTTACTGTGAGGCGGACATGCTAAACACTACACCACCATGCCGCCTGCTAGCTAATCAGCTAGCTATAATTGTTTATCCACAAACAAACTTCTATACAAGCTAGCTATATGCTAGTCATATAGCTGCTGCGACCGGAAAATTTGAGATGAGGCAGATTTCAGATTTATTTTGAAACACGTCACGTTAGCTTAAACAAGACGATCAGCGGAATACAACAGCTATATTATCGATCTAGACAGCTAGCTGGGGAAATTATTATTCTTGGATGCGACGCATTCATATAACAAGCTAGCTAACTATGATGAAGTGTTAAGCAGTAGAACAGCGGTCACTCTTAATGACAGTGAGTCTTTTAATGCTGCGTTCACCTCTAAAATATTCATGATGTGCAATAATGCATTCAGTAAATTAGTCAGTTAGGGATATTGATTATCTCTGGATAGACAGGATATTCAACTCCTAAAAACCATTCCTGCTGACCGACGCTAACATGTTGAGCGTAGCATAAAGCATGGCAGAGCTTAGCATAGACCTGATACCAGCCTTCGGGACTTCTGGAAAGATGTCTGGATCTGCTTCTTATTCATGCTGGCGTCCACCGCTAGGCAGCTTTTTGCTGCAGAGTTCCCCTGGGTTCTTGCTAAGTAGCGTTAGCGATTACGATTGTTATGTCACAGACAATCTTAGCCGACACTGGGCGAAGGCGGGGCACACCCTAAACAGCTCGCCAGACCATTGTAGGGCCAACACACAAAACTATTTACACTTACATATATTTGGAACAGACAATTAGCCTAACGTGAATCTCTTTGGACTGTGGGAGGAAACCGGAGTACCCGGAGGAACCCCATGCAAGTAAGGGGAGAACATGTAAACTGCATGCAGAAACACCCTCGCTGAACACGGGACTCGAACCCAGGACTAACCACTACACCTCCGTTCTGCCCAATTCTTCTTAATTTTGTTCCATGGACGGAGCTGAACTATGTGCTCTATAGTAACGTCTCACTGAGGGTTTAGGGCCTTGCTCAAGGGCACAACAGTGGTGGTTCTGGGACTTGGACCCCTGATCTTTGCATCAGTAAGCCACCACTGCCCTGAGGCACTTCTGAGGTTTCATCCATAGCTGGTTTTCTTTCTCTTAAGAAATAAAGAATGTTGCGTGAAAGTTGTTTCTTCATGTGCTCCCAGGTCTTTAGGAAACTGGGGTCAAAATACAGGGTCATGGCCTTGGGTTCGAACTCCAAACCTTCTGATGAGCATTCCAGAGCTTTAATTAACAAACCAACAGCTTTGTCTTGGTTAGAAGTACAGAGTGTCCCAAACAAACAAACATCCAAAAATCCAGGTGAAGGGATTACCTCGAACCTGATTCTGTGGTGAACACAATGGCTGCAGAAATGAAGGAACTTTTTAAAGCTACGTCTCCACTGAATGACCCACTTTCACATTCGTTTTCCTGTAACCCAGGCGCTTTCTCATCTTCATCTTCCTCCAGCTTGAGTTTCCCACTGCCTCATGATCAGGCGGAGGCTCTGTTTAAGGAAACACGATGTGACTGGACTGATAACGCTCATATCGATTCCCCTTCTGCCTTCACATGGACATGACAACGGAAAGGGTGGAGACGGTGACCCTCCCTCAGTGACCCGGCGTTACGTCGCGGCTAGTGAAAGATAACAAGCAGAAAAAAGACCAGGGCTTAACTCAGCACATGACGTTTTTGGGACAAATGAGGGGCATTTGTGAGATAAGAGAAAGTGCTCCAGAAGGCTGGGCCGAGATCTGCGAGATGATAGCTGACATGTGCATGCACCGCTAACAAATTACGTAATGCGTTGTAGGAAAGGCATGTCGGCGGGAAAAAAAAAAGATGTCAAGTTCTACTTCTGTCATCCGAAGCTGTTTAGCCATGAAACTTTTTTAGCTACATTTTGGAAGGTCACATGGGGGGATATGCTTCTGAAAAACATTCCATGTGGAAGCGTTGGCTACAATACACTGCATTCTTCCACTCGCTTAATGCTAGCTTTTAACATTGTTAAATAAGTTTGTCCGAAAAGGCTGTTGGGGATTTAGTTAGTAATGTATTAGATGTTATGTAACGCCTCCTGCTGGTGATTTTAAGATTTATAATCGATCTAATCTATTTTTTTTTTTACAGATTCTTTTCTGTGCATAAGTACTTGACATGTTTAGATTCCTGAAGCTCAAGCGAAGAACCGAAACTAGAACCCATGACGACTAACAGCCTTTTACGCCATCTTTCTCATTTGTTTTCAGAGCGTCAGAACCACGCCCGTGAGCTGGTACGAGAAACGGATCTATCTCAGTGGGATGCCGTGGTCATCATGTCCGGAGACGGGCTGCTGTTTGAGGTGAGATCACTGTCCGCGCCATTCCTCAATCCATAACGCTTCGAAACACTCGCCAAGTAAACCTCAGCGCACAAACAAGTTTCATTCGATTCCTAACGATGCCACTGCCATCCGTGCCCAAGAGAGCCCAGGAGAGTTGATTGGCTGAAAGCTCTCGCTCCATTTTCTTTCCTGTCACTCACAGCGACACTTGCCAATTGTGAGCGTCTGTGAGGCCATTTATAAGAAGGTGGGTGGTGTGTTACAAGAGTGTCACGTCCCATGACTTTGTTCAAAAAAATGCGGTCAGCCGGCATCATAGTTTCAGACGAAACGTGTAATGGTGACCTTTGCCCTATTTGTTTGGTAGCCATCCAGAAACAAGGGGAAAACGTCTGATTGGTAGGAATTGGCCCAGCGGTGCTCCCCAGGAGAGAAATCTGGGAGAAATCAAATAAGGAAACGTAACAGAGAATATGACAATAACTGTGATGAGGCGGAGTTTAACAGCAGCACCACGGTTCATTCATAAATCATTGTGTATATTACTATAAACCACACAGCAGTAAATTGGGAAACATCTGACGTCTTCGTCCATACGGGATCTTTTCAGTTCTTTTGGAAGGAATGTTAGCATATTTAGCTCTCGTTTAATCCTAACGCAGTCTGACGGCGTGTTTTTTCTGTATATCCCAGGTCGTGAACGGGCTCATGGAGAGGGAGAACTGGGAGGAAGCCATTCAGATTCCTCTCGGCGTTCTGCCTGGAGGCTCGGGGAATGCACTCGCTGCCTCCATAAACTATTACTCTGGGTAAGACTTGCACTCAGACAAAGCGCTATAGGGGGATGTGTAATATATATACTGTATATACACTCACACACACACACACACACACACACACACCTGGGACTGCTTTATGTGATAATCCCAGGCCAAGCTGGCGATATGGTGGTAATTATTATACTGTAGGATATTATATTTACTATACTGCTCTATTAGATCTCCATCATACCAAAGCAAGCAAGCAGCGCTCCTACCTCGCAGGTAACGATCTCTGGGAAATGATCCATGCTGGAGGAGGGCATAGGTTTGTTTTTTTAATTCTATAATAGAACAAACTTAGCAAGAGTGGGCGGCACGGGAGGCTAGAGGTTAGCACGTCCGTCTCACAGCAAGAAGGTCCTGGGTTCAAGTGTCTTGTATTTGGGAGGGCATCTCTGTGTGGGGTTTGCATGTTCTCCCCATGTTTGTGTGGGTTTCCTCCAGGTACTCCGGTTTCCTCCTACTGTCCAAAAGACATTCGCGTTAAGCTAATTGACTGGCTGTTCCAGATCGCCCCTAGGTGTGAGTGTGAGTGGTTGTATGTGTGTTGGCCCTGCGATGGCCTGGCGATATGTTCAGGGTGCACCCCACCTTCATCCAGAGTCGGCTGAGATAGGCTCCTGCCTCCCCGCGACCCTAATACAGTTAAACCGAACCACATTTACACCTCTCGTCTCTTACAAAAAACGAAATAATAATAAACGTGAACAGACGGTCAGATGTGTCTATTCTGTGGCCTCACAAGGTCCAGGAGATGAAATCATAAAGCCGGCACTTCGTAGGAGCTGAAATGAGTCAGCTGAGGTCATTGTGAATGCAACAGTCGGCGTGGAACCCCAGGGAGGCTGATCTAACTGTCACTGAGGGGCAGACTGTTGGCTTGATGGACAGATAAGGGGGTAGTTCCTCCACATGGGCGGAGTCTCTTTGTTCTCAGGCTGTCTGCTGAATCCAGTTGACCTGGATTGTTGTTGTTGTTGTTGTTGTTGTTGTTGTTGTTTAAATCCGGCTGTGGATGATGAAGAATGGGATCCTGTTTAAAAAGAGAATGGATGGTAATTTGTTTATGAGAAGGAAAAACAGAATAAAATGAATAAAGGAAAGCAATGCAGACTGGAGTCTGGGGTGCCACAATATAATGCCAGTGGATTGTGACTTGCCTGATAAACAGGCTCTAGTTCTACTCCTTTGATGAACGTTTGGTTAGCACAACAAGAAGGTCCTGGGTTCGAGTACCGGGCTCAGCGAAGGTGTTTCTCTTGTGTGGGTTTCCTTCGGGTACTGTGGTTTCCTCCCACAGTCCAAAGACATGCACATTAGGCTCATCGGTTGTTCCGAATCGCCCCAGGTGTGCATGTGAGTGTGAATGGTTGTGTGTGTGTTGGCCCTGTGATGGTTTGGCGAGCTGTTCAGGGTGTACCCCGCCTTCGCCCAGTGTTGGCTGAGATGGGCGCCAGCCTCCCTGCGACCCTATTAGGATTAAGCGATTTTGCAAATGAGAGAGAGAGCTGTTATTCCACCAGGGGGCATAAGAGAGCAGTAAACGCAAGGTACTAAGGTAAACCTTAAAGTGTCTATCCAGAAAATTTCACATCAGCATCTCACATATATATTTATAAATATTTTCCTAAGTGAAATGTATGGCCGAGTTTGACCCCCTCCAGCTCAGAGGACTTTCATCCATTTCAGTAACCCATGCATCACTTTCTTCTTCCTCAGGTCCCAGCCGGTATCCAGTGAGGAGCTGCTAGTGAGCTGTGGCTTCATGTTGTGTAAAGGCCTGGTGTCATATATGGACCTCACTTCAGTCTCCATGGCATCTGGCCAGCGCCTCTTCTCCTTCCTGTCCATCGCCTGGGGTTTCGTGGCTGATGTGGACATCGAGAGCGAGAAGTACCGCCATGTCGGAGCAGCTCGCTTCACCATGGGTACTCTAGTGCGCCTCCTCTCGCTGAGGGTGTACAAAGGAAAGCTATGGTACCTTCCTGCCGAGGAATCTCAATCCCCGCCGAGTCCAACGCGATCAACAAGCAACTCAGACAATTCACACAAACCCAACTGGACCAACGAGTCACCAGTGACCACACGAGGCCCCCGCGATTCCCTTCTTGTGCCCTTGGACCAGCCTGTGCCACCATATTGGACCGAAGTCAAGGAGGAAGATTTTGTTCTGGTGATGGCGGTGTACCAATCCCACCTCGCTGAAGACTTGATCGCGGCCCCTGCATCCAGACTCGAGGATGGAATCATACACCTGATCTACGTGAAGGCAGGAATTTCACGCGGAGACCTCTTGCGCCTCTTCCTGGCCATGGAGAAAGGTGCCCACTTGAGTACAAACTGCCCCTACGTAGTGTACGTGAAAGTACGAGCACTTCGTCTGGAACCCTATTCACCCAACGGGACCATCACTGTGGACGGAGAGGTGGTGGAGTACGGGCCGGTGCAAGCGCAGGTCCACGGCAGCCTAGCCAGGGTCATAGTCAGATAGCACTGTGCAGAGAAGGCCAGAAATGTTTAGCAATAATTTATTACAGTGATACGAAGATTGCACAACCAATTAGCAATAAATGCAAACAAATGATTGTTAGCGCTTTATAGTCGAAGGAATAGACAAATTCTTACCCATCCGGAAGAGGGCGTCCCTTCTTTATACGAACACGTCACTTGAAAATGCTAACTCTGCTAATAATAAAAAAGCTGGAGTGGGCATTAGAAGAAATCTTATTTTCCTAGCACTCACCTAACTTGTCGTTAGCGCCTATTAGCTTCCACAGGCACGTCTTCGAAGTGAGGTACTGCAATTTACGAAAGCAATAATTTCTACTGTGTGATTGACGTCTGCTGCTGTTTTCAAGGTGCTACTGATTGTAGAGACAAATCATGCAAATGATTAAAAATCTATATTTATTTTTATACTGTATAGACTGTGTGTATAGACTTCTTGGTGTATTCCGCCTTTGTGCGAAGCACTGCATACCTGGAAGGTTGATTCGGCTGGACGGAGGGTTTGTATACCATGCTTTTCTTTTCTTTTTATTTCAAAATGTTTTTTTTTTTTCCTACAGAAATAGAAAATTGACCCCGGATTATTACTGGGTAACCTGTACGAAGATCGGCATTAGCGTCTGCTGTGCTAATCCGGCTCATTTTAAAAAGTACCGAGAAAATAAAATAGGAGGAAATGACGGTGAAAAATTCATCACCTGCTGCCAGTTCAACAATTTAACTGCAGCTGTGTTTTTTGATCAGATTTGAATTTATGAAACTTGTGATTTTGTGTTAGCAAAAAAAAATCAAACAACAACAACAACAAAAAAAACACAGAAAAGTGCACAGCACCCCCTGCTGGACCTGCTGTGACACCACACTTCCAAAAAAAATCATTCTATCTCACCATATTAAAGAATCTGTTAAAAAAAAAATCCTGGATCCAAAATTTGATCCAGATCATCTACAAAATTTATGGGAGTCTTCCTTGTGCAAAGCTCCGCCTCTGGTAGAAATTTCATGTAAATTCGCACATATTTTTTTTTGCGTAATCCTGCTAACAAACAAACAAAGTGCTAATGATTAGCTTCACCATCTTCACTAATCCGTCATCACCAGGACGGGTCACACTGTCACTAATCATCTCTTTTATAAATTGGCTGGATAAAGCTGCTAGCATGCTGTTACCTCACCGGAGGTACAGCACACGTGACCTCACGTCTCACTGATTCCACACATTCCTATCTCCGAACGATAGCTGATGAGGTCATGCAGGGGGTGGGTCTGAAGGCGTGATTTAGGACACTAGGATTGATCAGTAGGTTTTGAAGTGCAGTAGCTCACTTAGGATACAACACCCCTTCCTCCCTGGCCCACACACACACACACACACACACACACACACACACAACTCCACCCTGTCTGAAACCCCAGCTGGTTTGTGTTGATTACATCCCCCATCATGGAAACATCAATCCCAGCATGCACCTTCTGTTTACTTGCACCAACATGAGATTATATTATTTATATACCCCTTAATTACCTATAAATGAGTGTTTTGTGTATGATACATGATGAACAGAATGGAATGATGTACTAACGCTACTAAGAGTTGTTCTGGATGAACTGACACCTCTGTCATAATCAGAAGTTCTCGCCTAAAGCTACATTAAATAACCAGCACAACTACATTTCTTTTACACCCCGGGTTTTTCCGGAAGGTGTTTCTGCACAAACATTGTGTCAGTAGTTTGCGAAGTCAACATAAACGCTAAACAAACACGACTTGGGTGTTACGCGTAGCTTGAATTCTTTCTTTCATTACAAGTTTCAGTGTTAGTACTAACATGTGCTTGCGTTGCATCATGGGTAATACCTATGGTGACTTATCCACTGAGTATAATCGATGTATATTCCGGTAGGAAATGATTAAAATGGCTGTGGTTAGAGTAAGAACGCTAGCTAGACCCGACGTGTAGAATCCATGACTTTACTGCAGTGCACTTTGCTCTGGGATCGACCAGAGGTCATGACCTCAGATATTTCCTCTGGGAACGACTTAATCCTCTCATGCATGAGTCTGAGGTGTCTTTTTCTAGGTTCTAGGCCTTGGGCTGCATTTATTTTCATATGTAAGGAAGTGATTACGCAATACGGTTAGAGTTGAAATGAATTAATGTTCGAATTAATTGGCTGAACATGTGAATTATTTCCAAGTTGAGCTTTGCATCCACTGCAAAGCAAACACCGGATGGATGAAGGATCAGGAAGCTAATCATCAATATTACATCATGATTTATTCATTTGTTTAAGAAAAAACAATGTTGATTCTAACAGGGTGGAAATAAAAGTGTGGTCTGATTCTGTAAAATCGTAGTTTTTGGTCGTTAAACGTCGACGATACCGACTTTATTCTGCTCCTGGAGTGTTCTCAATAAAGTCTGAGGATGATTACATCACATCACCTTCAGCCTTACAAACCCGGAGTATAAAATGAGTTTATTTTTTATTTTATTTCCTTCATCGTTCCTTTGAAGTTCAACAGTAGTTTGTGTATCTGAATGTAAAGACTGTACTGGGTGTAGAAGGGAAACTTGACTGCACCGCCTTAAAAACTTAAGACTATCTGGGACTAAATCATGAAAGTTTCTCGTTTGCACTATTTTCACCCTTCAGCCTTTAACAGTTTTACAGAACGCACTGTTGGATTATATCGGTAACCCGAACATTGTTTGCTTTTATTGATTTCTTTTCTTTAAGTGATTTTTGATTCCGATTTTCCTTCAGATGGTGAGTATTACAGGATCTTACTGACTTGGACTGCTGGGATACATGTGAACGTTTTTATAAAATGTAGGTAATGGTTAAGGAATTATCATTAATTCTTTTAATTTGTATTTTATTTTATTTGTGTTGTTCTTTTAATTGTATTTTATTTTTGTGCTGGGGGGTTGTTAATCTACCTGTAACATTCCCTACGTGAAGATACAGGACAAGTACCAGATTGTGACTGTTAGGCAATGTTCTGTCCAGAAATATATATATATATCAAATTTATACTTTTACAGGCTAAACTTCAGAAATGATGATGAGACTGATGGGTTGTAATGTTTGCTAAGATCAGAAAAACAAAACCCGAATAACTTTATTATTATTATTATTATTATTATTATTATTATTATTATTATTATTATTATTATTATTATTGTGCACCATCATTACTTTAATAAATAATTTACCCAGAATCCAGTGCTCTTATTGTGCTCTGTATTGCTTAAACTTTATGTAAACAGAACTATGCAAATGTTTGTACACATATCCGAATACCTAAATGCTGTTACAGTGTGTGATTCTAGGTAAATAAACCTATTATACTGTTGAATAAAGTCTAATTAAGCCTTGATTATTTTTCTCTACTTTTGTGAATCGAGAATCTTGCAGCTTGGAGGAAAAACAGAAAGCCTATTAATGGAGGAGCCTCCCATTAACCAACAATTTATATGCAAATGAGCTACTACATTACATAGATTAACTGTATATATATATATACA
>JBCNYH010000021.1:11716070-11730045 GCA_039654325.1 Tandanus tandanus
TAAACTAAACTACAGTATCACAGACATATTAACTAAACTAAACTAAACTACAGTATCACAGACATATTAACTAAACTAAACTAAACTAAACTACAGTATCACAGACATTAACTAAACTATACTAAACTAAACTAAACTAAACTACAGTATCACAGACATATTAAATAAACTAAACTAAACTAAACTAAACTACAGTATCACAGACATATTACAGAAGGTTTCCGAAGGAGGTAAATATCTTCTATCTGTAAAAGCTAAAAGAAAGGCGAGATCACAACTGTGACATTATTAGCCTCGATTTAACCGCAAAGTAAAATTAGTATTAAGTCACTTTCTCCTCAGAATCGCTTGTTGACACGTGATCATGTCTGAGCGACTAAAACCGCACGTAGCATCAACACTTCTGCATTTCAAGCAACCCGACTTTTACACTGTGTGGAATTATAAAACAGAACCTTACCTCGTACAAGAGACCGTCCGTGCCCGGAGGTACCAACTAAATAATTTGGCAGAAATAAAAGCCACACATACTACAGTGCTGTCCGTATCCACCTGTTTCTTCAGTACGGAGCGCCATCCGGGTCAAAACCCTCAGATTCTCTCCCGCGCCTTTTTCTCTAAAGAGAGTTACAGTGTAACCAATATACTTTTATTTTAAAAGTAAATTAGAAAGTTGTTAAAAAAAACAGTTGTAATTACAAATCATATAAATTATTTAAGTTATTGCAAATCAACAAATAAACAAAATTTGCAATGTTTTCTGTTTATGTATATGTATATGATATTTTGGTCATTATTTATGAAAATAAAAATAAACAAAATAAACTGGACAATAAAAGATTTTAAAAAGTTTTTGACCAACTTTACAATTATGTTTTCATTCTATTTGTGATTAAATATTCACTCACTCATATGCCAAACCGCCTAATCCTACGACGGTCACAGGGAGGCTGGAGCCTCTCTCAGCCAACTCTGGGGTACACAATAAACAGCTTGACAGTCAGTTGCTGGGCAAAACACACACAACCATTCTCTCACACCTAGGGGCAATTCGGAACAGCCAGTTAGCCTAATGTGCATGTCTTTGCACTAGGGAGGAAACCAGAGTACCCGGAGGAAACTCATGCATGCACAGGGAGGATATGCAAACTCCACACAGAAACACCCAAGCCCAGGACTCAGACCCACGACGTTCTTGCTGTGAGGCGAAAGTGCTAACCACTACACCACCGTGCCACCCGCTTAAGTATTCATATTTTGCTAATAATTATTTTATGTATGAAAAAGCTACATTTACAGTATATGCAGTGTATCAGCAGGATTGTGCTGTCTAAATGATCTACATAATAACTAATAAAAGCAGGAGGAAAATGAGTTCAGGCCGCATAAGAGCTTTACCACTGTAGTTTTAATTTCATTGATGTTTATACAGATGGGTGATAGTGGGTAATTTTCAGTAGCTTGCCGATATATAACAGTAATGCAAATTCTTTCTTCATCTGAGAGGTTATCTTAAATCATTATAAGGATAGTCACTGACTGTTTTGACAGAACTGTTTTTCTTTTTCTAGAACATCCAAAAGTAGAATTATAGTTTGGCATTTTCTACTTCTTGAAAAGAACACTTCAGCCCCAAGCGCAATTACTGGCTTATTCAGCTAAACTCAGGAGTGACTTTGTGATATTTGTGTAACTCCTAGATTAACCGGTGCTACGGTGTCTCAACCAGTATTGTTCTTGATTGTCTCTGCACATTTGGAGCACACTGAGTGGATAGTGAGAGGGGATTTACAGAGAGTATAAATCTGTTATTTTACCCCAATGATTCTCTTTATAAAAGATATATATGCTTATCTGATGGAATTTGTCTATCTTTGACAGCGTCTTTAATTACACCCGGTGGAGGAATGATTTGTTTTATTTAATTCCGATACATATCACAAATTAAAAATACCACAGACTATACCATACTGCGTATGCATATAAATCAATACCATCACACTGTACATGTAGCCTAACAAATGCATAAACAAGGAGCACTAACATCATAAAAATCAATTTATTTCTGTATTAGCTACATGACAGAAACCAAGCCAGGCCAGAATGTACATGATACTTTAATCATCATCACAATAAATTAATTGAGTAAACTGAAATACATGCTATTTATCATATAATTTAACCATCACGTTAACTAGTACATGTGACCTGCTCCAGCATAATATGGATTAAGTCGCAAGGTAGTGTTTTGAGTAAAAGCCAAAGCAAGTTGAAAATGGCGTACCCAGACGAAAATGCAATATCGGCAAAAATACTTCAAAGCATTAGGGTTAGGGTTAGGGTTAGTCTTCGACATGACCAAGTTCCAATATCCATCAACACAATCTATCCATGCTAAAATGCTTGTTCAAGAAAGGGTTCAATGTCCAAGTTGTTGTAAAACAATGGAAAATCCACTTATTTTGCCGATTTTCAAACCGCTTTTGTGATTGTTCAGGGTATTTCCTTATTATCCATATTCACTACCAGAATCCTCTACCTACTTACAGAATCCCAGCAGGATTCCCCGAATCATGCAACGGTAAACCAATGAGAAGCCACAAAACAGACATGACTTGGTGTAAATAGAACTCATCTGTTGCTAGGAAAACACTAGGAAGATTGCTCTGATTGGCCGAGAGCCAGATTCGTATAGTTTATGGATGTTAGGGAGTTTGCAGACATTCAGAAACTGGTTCTGTAACTGTATTTGCTATTTTCTCAAAAGTAGCATTTCCTGATTAGCGACATACAAAGTGATGTACCTCAGTCCATGTTCATGCTATAATCATTTATTATACCTCATTTTGAAGCATATTCAATTCTCTTTCCAAATATATCAATATCTCAGTATTTCAAATTTCCTACTTAATCCTTATTATGCTGGAGAGGGTCACATATGAGTTTTCATGTGACATCATCATTGTTGCTGCCTAAAACAAAATGACACTCAGTGGCCATTTTTCTTCCCTTCACTTATGTGTAAAACTAGATCTATTTAGCAGTACAAATATGCTGACATGCTGTGGTGTTGGTTGCTCTAACTGTCCGATTGTGGAAAAAGGCCGTCACTCGGAAAATCATAACAAATGAACAACAATGGGAGCATACCCTCATGTGTTCTAAATATTTTGGGTTAGGGTTAAGCAGGACATAATGTCCTGACTCAATAAAACTGTTGCCAAAACTGGATACACCCACTGGATAAGAACACTATATTCCTCAACTAGGGCCACAATAACCACCAATGGGATCACATCACACATCAAGTTTCACACTTCACTGGGGGACCAGACAAGGATGTCCACTCTCTCCGTCTCTATTTGCCATTTTCATTGAACCACTCGCAGCAGCGATTCGACAAAACAGTAACATTAAAGGAATTCAAGATATCACTTACATACATACAACATAAAATTACTCTATATGCAGATAATTTATTATTATAATATTTACAGGATCCTCATAATTCACTACAGGAAACCTTCAATATCATTAATGAATTTTCAACTATTTTACCTCTCTTTGAAGAAGCATGGGATTCAGCAGCTCAAAATAACCCCCTTCCTCTTCACACTGGTAATATTATATATTACCATTTTATATTTACCATATTAAAAAACTAGTTTAAATCAATCAATTCAATGATTTCACAGTTTTACTAGAAAAACAAGAAACCCAAAATCTCGCTGGTAACACTACAAAAACACAAATCATGGGCTAGAAGCACCCAACTTTTATTTCTATCACTTGTTAATCACAACAAACCATTGATAGAATTGTAACAAAATCAATGCATTAATAGTTTACTTTCAGACTTACCCTTTTTACCAACTTCAGTTAAAAAAACAAACTACTGTAAAATCATCACAGTCAACTCAACTCTGAAAGCCTGGTGGAAAGTAAATAAAATCACAAAATCCTCAATAGCACCTTGTAAATACACACCAATTTGGCACAAGCTGGATTTTCAACTTCACAACAACCCTATCAACTTCCCCATATGGCAGCACAGGGGAATCACTCATCTTCACCATTTATTTCAAAATAACCGGTTTATTTAATTTCATACACTAATCCAGAAGTTCGTAGTTGGGGAAGAAAATTTCTAAATTACCAACAATTAAAATATATAATTAAATCAAACATAAATATCATTAATAGTCCATTGCAACCTCCCAGACTAATTAAAGAAATAATTAAAATAACAAACCCTAAAAATGAATATCTAAACTTTATAAGCTCATATATAGCTCAGACACAATAACAACACTTCCAATAGCTAAATGGGAAAATGATCTCACCTTCTTCCCCAACTCTGACTTCTGAATAAAAATCTCTAATAATATTACAGCTCATACAGTATAAAACCATTCACAGGTCTCACATCATCCAAAGAAAAATGTTTAAAGTGGGGTTAGCAGACACAGACACATGCTCACAATGCACTCTGGGTAGCACAGATGATTACTTTCATGCCACATGGACCAGTTCACCCGTTTACTCTTTTTGGACAACAGTAATTGAGGAATATTCTTCTATTCTGAGCTGCAGAATCCCTCAATCACCATCACTCTGTTTACTCAGTGATCTCATAGGAGTTCTTCCAATCAATCTTCCAATCAAACATAGGAATCTTATTATTTCTCTAACTATCGCCAAGAAAACTATTCTTCTAAATTGGAAATCCAAAAACTCTTTACATATCAGCCACTGAACCAACCTTCTCATAGAACACATCACATTAGAAAAAAACACATTAATTCACAATAATAATACATCTGTTTTCAGTGACATCTGGAACCCATTCTTAACGTATTTTACCTTAAACCAACTGCCTCGGTCTGAAACCACACACATTGCCACAAATCTACCTAGTATGGAAAAATACAAAAGCATTAGTGCTATATTGATTCTTTCATTAAAATGGTTACTGTTATTATCATTATTATTATGTATAAACTCTTATAATACTTACTAAGTACTTTGATAGTGGTGGTGATGGTGATATCGGATAAAATTATTGCTGTTATTTTTTATTAATATTAGTCTAAGTAGTTTATCTATAAATCATTGTGGCTATATGAACTTTAAGTATTCATTTCTTATTCCTATATATTTAAATGACAAGTTAGAAAAATATTGTTATTATTATTACTACTACTGATAGACCCATATGCTGCAGCCGGGCAAGGCCTCAGGATGGACTGCAGGAGATGGGTGGATTTGGCGGCCACTTGTGGTGGTCTGGCTCCCTGCCCCCCTCCCGGTGCTCTGTACAGGAGCCACCCAACTGCCTTGCAATGCTGCATTTATTTTAATGTATCATGTTAGCATGAGAGATGGCATTCTATCGCTGATTTCCACTTCACTCATGCAAGAGTTTCCATACAGAGCACTGTTCAGCTTTTCATGTACACAGATCTGTAACTGAAAGCTGCATTGTAGATACCTTTTAACTTGCATAATGAAGTTGGAGAATTAATGATAGTGTGAGGAAAGTAAAATGACAGCACAAGGATTGTGGGAAAGTGCACAAATAATGTGACGTCCTTGAAAACAACCCATAGACTAGTATTTGAAATACACAAATTAAACTTATACATATTAGTATATGCTATATAAATAATAAATATATTCTAAATTTACTTTATGCACCAATTTTCATTTTGTTCCATGAATAATGGGATAGTTTTAGAAATTTACCCCATGCTGTAATTAAATATGCTTGACTATTTTCATATATTAGAATATTTAAATGTCCTTACATTTGAAGATTATGTAAAATAGGAATCTTTCAATTTGAATAAAATGAAAAAACTAAAAGACTTTCAAATCACATGAGGTAACATTTTATTCACAACAGAATATAGATAACATAAATGTTTCAACTGAGAAATTTTACCATTGTATGCACAAAATGAGCTCATTTCAAATTTAATGCCTGCTTCAGGTCCCAAAAAAGTTGGCACAAGGCAACAAATGTCTGAAAAAGCAAGAAAGTTTGCCATAAAAGGAAGCCATATATGAACGTGGTTCAGAAGCGCTGTCGTGTCTTGTGGGTCAAGACTCGTTTGAAATGGACTGTTTCAAAGTGGGAAAGTTTTCTATGGTCAGACGAGTCCAAATTTGACATTTTTGTAGGTTGGTAATCACGGACGCCATGTCCTCCGGTCTAAAGAGGAGGGAGACCATCTTATCAGAGTTCAGTTCAAAAGCTAGCATCTCTGATGGTATGGGGGTACATAATTACATACAGTATGGGCAGCTTGCATGTTTTAGAAGGAACTATGAATGCTGAAAGGTATATAAAGGTTTGAGAGCAACATATGCTTCCCTCCAGACGACATGAGACCTGGACAGGCCTACAAGGCACAGTGTCTCATGCCCATTGTGAAAGTTTGTGGTTGATCAGTGATTGAAGGGTGCTTTGGCAACACTCAAATGAAGATGATTTTTGTTTGTAAATGACACATGAATCAAGCCATGTACAAGGTTAAGATTCTTCCAGAATGCCCCCACAATAGTCATGTTTCAAGTTTAGAAAAGCAAGCCTACATGGGAGTGGTTGTTGTAGTAAAATTCTAAAATAGTTAATGATTTTTAAGCAATAAAGGAGAAAATGTGAAAGGGATACTATAGTAAGGCTAAATAAGCATATGTGTATGTTTCTTCCTTTCGAAAGATTTATTTCTTAGATCTTTCACTCTGATAAAGTGCTGTTCACTCTTTTGACTCATGACTTAGCGGTAGTGTAATGTTAAAAAAATTCTTGTTTTGATAAATTTGATTTTGTGAATGCAATTCTTCAATGAAATGACTGTTACAGGTAACCTTCAATTTTTGCCCACTAGCATCTCTTGAGAAAGCACTAAAAAATGAAGCCTTGAAATGTGCCTATTTTGAGCAGTGTCCGGGATTTATTTCATTAAAAAGTGTTAATAGCCAAACATTATAGCCAAATGTTTGTTTTTGTGATGCCTATTGATAAAAGAGCTATAACCCTATAACTGACCTATTTTCCCCTTTTTGTATTTTAAAATTACTAAAAAAAAAAAAAAAAACTAAAAATCCTTAGCCAAGTGGTTGTTTAAAGCATGAGAGAATACTGTGTAAACAAGCTCCAAACCTACCAGGTAAAAGCCTGGTTACTTTATGTTTGACTAGATTAGTTAATTTAATTTATTAGTTAAATTAGAGACAGCAGTGCTTACCCTGGGTTTTCACTGGGCCACGAAGTTTGCAATTTCCACAATTTGTGAGAATCGTGATGAGCGTTGGGGGTCGTGGGATCGAATCGTGATGATCCTGAGGGAACTAAGTGAATTTGTGATGATTTTGAGACGATTTTGTGATGATTGTGGTCAAAATTTTAGACTGAGTTGATGCCAATTGTGATAAAATATGGGAAGTGTTGTATAGTGCAATAGAGCTTAACAGACCTTGATGCACCATCGTAGGGGATTTTGATGTACTTGGCAGCATGAATCCTTCAAGTTTTATTTACCCAAATTGTGCTCCAAGCATGCTTATAAATCGTGGAGCTCTGCTTTTTTTAAATCCTGGAGATCACTGACATTGTGCCCCAATGTAACCCAGGGTTAAAAAGAAATTTTATTTTATGTAACACCCTAACCTTCTTACCCCCGTATCTATCTGTTCCATTCTACAATCCAAAGTTGCCATAAAATACCCCAATAACTGACCTATTTTTTTTTTTTACCCTTTTATGACAGAAAACCTCCAACAATAACTTCTAGCACATTCACATCTATATCTTTATAGGAAGGAGGGTGGTACATTCACACACAAAGCTAGTAGATGAATTTGGTTTCTAAACATAGCTACTACAAATTTGATCAGACCAAGAGGATGGCATACATAAAAGAGTAAAAAAAAATAAAAAAAAATGTAAATACATGTTTACCTGCTCTGATAAATTTAATCTGAAAGTATGACTGCAGGAAAGAGCACAGCCAATGAAAATGATTGAATTTAGTGTACCTTCACCAATACTAAACAGGATAGTTGATTCCAATCACAGAGATTAAACATAGATAATATTTTACAACTTTTTTCTGCTAGAACCAAACCCTGAGATAATATAAAAAAGATGCTAAAATCTCAGTTTCGGCTCTAGGTTCCATCCCTGGCAAAGATTGGAGGAATTAAAGAGCCACACATAATTTTTCTTTTAATTCAAGAGCTCATTTAATACATTTGATTTAATGTGCACAAAACCAGTTAAAAAAAAAAAAAAAGCTAGAAAGCCTAGCTTTCTAAATCATGTAAAATAATTACAAGTCAATTATAATTATGGACTTAAAAATTAGTTGAATTACAGATTGCGTTTAGGCAGCACAGTGCGATATAGTGATGTTCCTCTTGCTTGGATGAAGGTTACGATACATTTTTTATCAGTAATCTCCATGTGAGCAAATCCCCCAAGCGTAGAGGATTTTCCCGTGAAGAACTTCAGGGAGTCTCGAGGAACAGAGTTTCGATGTCTCATGTCTGGGTCAATGAAATTTCCTGCACCACTCACAACATAACCAACACCAGACTCCTTGAAGTACTGGAAGGGGGGAGGGTAGAGTATTACAACCAAAATATTGTTGGTACCTAAAATCTGACTTGGTTCTAAATCAATTTAAACTACCTAAAGAGATACACTAGTGGTGGCTTAGTGGTTAAGGTGATGAGTTACTGATCTAAACGTCAGCGGTTCAATCCGCACTATCACCACTGTTGGGCCCATGAGCAAGGCCTTTAACCCTCAATTGTGTAGCTGTATTAAAAAAAAAGAAAGATCATTCTTGTTTAGAGCGTCTGCCAAATGGTGTAAATCGGTCCTTACTTCTTACTAAGAGATTTACCCAGATAAGGTTGGAATTATGCCTACAGCAATTTTAGAAGCACACAGCAGGTATTTTGGCTTCAGTTTAAGGCATAATCAAGGCAAAAAATGAGAGGGTTCCAGTTTTCTGAGACAACCAATAAGCATAATGGACAACCTGATACTCAAAGTGTATTATCCACCAGACAACCAACAACAACACTACAAGTATGTGATCATTGAGAAATCAAAATTGACCCTAATATCGGGTTACTTTTACTTCTCTCGTGTAACGTGGGCTAGGTTACAAATTTTCACGTCTGTAATACAGCAGAGCATAAGACAGTATACATTTACAGCATTTAGCAGATGTTCTTATCCAGAGCGACTTACAGAAGTGCTTTAAAGTCTCTATCAGTGAATATATTCTTAGTCTGTGTCCTGACAAACCAGTATAAGTATACCATCAGTCAAGAACTCAGTGGATAGGTGTTGTGTGAAGGTTATTTTTTTTTCTTTTTTTATACAGCAGCACAAGCATCCCTCTTTCTCCCTCTGTCATCCTCTACATTTCTGGTTTAAAACATTTAAAACAGGGAAATGCTAAGCTATTGATTACCCACCAGTGCTTCTAACTAGTTTCAGCAGAAATGATTTGCATATCAAAATGTGAGTAGAGTCTGATCAGAAACACTTAAGATAATAAATTGTTAGCACTCTGAAGTCACTAACAGAAAAACAAAAAAAAAAGTGATATGTCGTTGGCAACCGTGGTGTTCATTGATTGGATGTCGGGAGCTGTGGCAGTGTGAATTGAAAACATTTATACTACACGTGTAACATGATTACGTGTACTTGATATTCAGAGACCAGACCAGTAAATAAACACCCAAAATTTCAGAATGAATATTTCAACCTAAACCATCAGAAAGACGCCGGCCCTCCGTGAAGAGAGCAGTGGAGAAAAATTCCCATTCCAAGGTCACAGACATCCAAACCATCTCAAAAACTGTTACGCGCCATCTTCATCAAATGGGCTGTTATGGCCAAGCAGTAAGATGCAAGCCTCTTCATCGACCAGCAAATATTCATTCTGAAATTTTGGCTGTCTATTTACTTATGTCCGGTCTCTGTGTTTTATTACTGAAGATTAGAAAAGATGGCAGGTTTATACATTTCTGATTACCACTTTGTAGCATTAACATTTTTGGCTCCATAAGCTGACGTAGACCATAAAAATGATATTTACTTACAACCAATTTAAGATGCAGACATCCAATTTGCTGTCAAAAAGGATTTCCATTTTTATTTCTAACACTGCTAATTGATATTTTCTGTTTGCTTCACACTGAGCTAATTTAGTGGGCTTGCTCAAATCATGTGATGTAAAACATTAAATGTTCTGTTTATTGTTGTATAGCAACACAAGAAATATTGTAGCAAAAACATGACAAATTTAAGTAAAGTAAACCTTTTGTGCATGTGCAACGTTAAAAGTACACCAACTTTAAATGCAGTTTTCCACTTTTTTTGTTTTGCCAGGTTCTGGCACTTAATTTACTACAGCTAGGAGCAATGTAGCTGAGATGGAACACAAATGCATGATAGGATGAACCTGAAGTGCATTTATATAAATACATCCCAATTTTACACAGGCTTACACATTGAATGAAGGGAAGGGATAGGCTTGCGCCTATAGGACACTTAGCAGAGGATGAAACCCACACAGCTGCGCACATATGAGAATTCAGCCTCAAGTGTAGACAATTACCTGCAGGTTGTGATCATGCCCACACAGGTAAGCCGTGGCTTTGTACTTCAGCAGCAGGGGCCGAAGCCTCCTCAACAGGCAGTCAGTGGGCCCATGCTTGGACACAGACCAGACAGGATAATGACCAGCCACAAGCAAGAAGTCAGCTGTGGATCGATTCATGCGTTCTTGCAGCCACAGAAGCTGGTGGTTGGCCAAAGCACTGTTCACCGGTCCAGTGAGCTTTCCATCCTGGAAGTCATCAGAGTTTCCACACAGAAGCACTGTGTCCAACATTAGCACCTGCAGAGTAGCAGTGGTGTGTGGGATGTTGAAGTTCAGTTCATAATAATAATATGGGAAATTCCTGTGAAATAAAAAAAAATAAATAAATAAAAAGAGCGCATTAAAAAGATGCAAGTGTTCCAGCCATGGGAAACCTTAAAAAAAAAATAATAATAATAATAAAATAGGAGGTGCAAAATAGCATTATGCTCTGAAGATTATGTGAATCTTTCGTAAAAATCCATTCACAGATGTAGGAGGAGATGCAGATTAACCAGGACAACGCCCTTTGTGGAGCAGTGACAAAGTCCATGTTTTGCTATGAGAACCCCAAACCAAAGATATAAATTAATAAATAAGGGTTATGGTCAACTAAAAACGGAAAAAAGGAGGTGCCCAATAGTATGATGTAGTTAGGATTCTGTGAAAGTTTGGTTGAAATAAGTCACCTGGTTGACACCAGATAGTAATCCATATGTGTGTTCAAATAAAACAACCGTATAAAATAAAAACGACTTTGATTGCAGGAGATACAAATATACCCCATCAGGCTTAAAGCTACGGTGATGCAATCATAATTCAAGATCAAAGAGCAAGACATCATTTCAATTCACAAATAAAATATTTTCACAGAGCTTGAAGCACATAACCTCACCTGAATCACCCTTAGAGATTATAAGATCAAGTTCTTTATATGATTCTTTGATTTGGATGCTTCAGTTTCTCTACACCTGAGACAACACAAGAGTAAACGGAAGAAATTGATAATAGAAAGCTGCCTGACCATCGTCGGGACATTTTGCTGTACTGGATCTGGGCATGAACGTTCCCTGAATGGTCGTGGTTTCCAGCAACAATATACCATGGAACCTGTAGAGGTTTAGCAGTGTAGACATTCTCAAATGTCTCCTAAAACAAAAAGAGTAAAAATTTAAAATCAGGGTTAGCTTTAAATCAAATACAAAAAATGAAAGATAATGAAATTCACCAAAAGAATCTGCCATTTTTCCCCTCAGTACAACTTCAAAATGATAGCCTTCTGGAATGTAACTATAACTTCTGAAAAACTACAGAGATTAATTTCATGGTAAGGGACACGCAGCAATGGACAAAACATCCAAAACTACATCTACTTCATATGGTGCAACTGTTCACCTGTTACGGTTTACAAGTGACTATAGCATTACAGTATGATTACCCTATGCTAACAGGGCATTTCTCTGGCTACTCCAATTTCCTCCCAAAGTCATGCACATTAGGCTAACTGGCTGTTCCAGAGTGACCCTAGGTAAGGGTGCGAGTAGTGTGTGTGTGTGTTGCTGCAATGGTCTGGCAAGCTGTACAGGGTGTACCCCACATTCAACCAGTGCCAGCTGAGATAGGCTCCACCCTCCTTGCAGCCCTAGTAGGATTAAGCAGGTTAGTAAATGGGAGAGACAAGAGACAATAAAAGGATTATAAAATTCTGCTTTTGTATGATATGGAGAATTATTCATATCTTGGGAGGGTGTTATCCCACTTATGGCCAGAGTCAGCTGAGATAGGCATCGGCCCCCCCATGACCCTAGTAGGAATAAACAGTTCGGCAAATAAGTCAGACAGATGGGTGTTTAAATACGTGATGTGATCAGTGGCTGAGTTTTATGAAAGAGCAGGAACACACACCTGAAACCTGGGATCATCCACACTCCTCACTCCTTTATAATAAAAATTATCGCCAAGGGCTAAGACAAAGTCAGCACCAAGTTGCTCAGCAGTTCGGCCCATTTCCCGTGCTGTAGCCCACTCAATGGGTGTGATGAATGGTGCATTGGGCACACCACCCCAGTCACCAACCACCAGGAAACGGAGGGAAGATCGATTAGCTGTAACACACATGCCAGAGATTTCAGGCACATATTTTTTTTGCATGTAGGACGTACCATGGAAATAAACACAAAACAAAAAATATCTCTAAACTGCTATCAGTGTGTAAAGCTCTACAGTTGGAAAGTCCAAGGGTGGTAGCACCTCGCTCTATGACATCACAAAGCAAGTAGGTCATGTGTCACACTGCCAGGACATCATGTAAAAGAGACTGAGGGACATGGAGTATGGTCCATGATGGAGCACTGCGAAATGCTCGGTCCATTACAAGGAACATTCCACGAAAACACAGAGTACAAAAGTTTTCAGCAGAAAGTAAATTCTTTATTTCATATTCACCTCACTTCTCAACTGCATGTGTCCTTATATACACACACACAGATTTATCAATACTTCTCCATTACAATGTCAAACTTCCTGTTTCTGGTGTGTTTAGAATCAATAATAATTCTGAAATGCTGCTGAAGTCAGAAACATGAGGATAATGAGTGTGGAACTCAAGTGAACTTAGTCTTCCAGTTTAAACAAAAACACTTACTGCCTTCTGCGTCCAGGCCACTAAATAAAGGAGGAGAGCAGAGGGCAACAGGAAGTGTGATTATGAGGGCAGAGAGCACCCAAGAAGCCATCTATAAAAACACAGACACAGAGAAACTCAGACCAAGTACAGAAAAATTATAATCAGCATATACAGTGATTATCATCGCTTAAAGGAAGTGAAGCTTCACCACAATATCTAAAACTAGTTTGTTCCAATCACAGCATTTAACACATCACACCAAAATATTCTGACATTCCAAACCCTAATTTGGTTAAAAAACAAACATTAGGACCACTTTAAAATTTCATAATGATCTATAAAATCTTTACTCACAATCAGATTCTCTTACCACTGCCTTCCTGTTTACCCGTCTCTCTCTCAAACACACACAGCTTTACTTCCTTTTTTAAATGTTTGTTCTCCCACAGCTGAAACCACTCATCTGCTCATGGTCTCTCTCTCTCTCTCACACACACACACTTGATTAATACCCCAAAAACACTGACAGGATCAGAATGATTAAAAGGTTGATGATGAGATCTAATCACACTGTAATAATAATTTATATCAGTTTCCTGTTTCTGTAGATTGAGATTGATTATATTATAGGCTTATGAATACTAATAAAAGTAATTATATACACAAATACACACACACA
>JBCNYH010000021.1:11940543-11953929 GCA_039654325.1 Tandanus tandanus
TTAGGTTGGACAAGCAAACATTTTCTTAACAGTTAAATGTAAGACGTTGTTTTAGATGTGATTCAAACTTAAATGTGGGAATAAAAAACGTGCTAAATTTTGGGAAAATGAGCTAAATGTTGAAAATGTTTGTGCTAAAACTTTGCAGTCAAATTTTTACATTTGGCACCCCATAATGGTCTGCATCAAGGAAACATTCTACCACCCACTTTAATTATTCTATTCTTCATTTTGTCCTCTGCCCTGCCTACAACTCCATTCTGGAGTTTGGTGGGGAAATTAAATATAAGCCTGATGACAGACTCTTCAATCTCGAGGGACTGAAAGCTAAGTTTATGGCAACTTCCAAGCTTAACGAACTCATCTATGTGGATAATGTTCCCTTGGTAACGACAACCCCAAAATCCTTACGTTAAGGTGTTACAGCCTTGAACAACTCTTGCAGTGCCTGGGATTTAACAATTAGTAAACCAAAAACAGAAGTGACTCTGTGCTGAAGTGTACTTAGACGTTCACACACCTTGGAGGCAGCTTGTCAGACAATACATCCCTTGAATCAGAAAATCGATGTTGAGTGTCTCGCTGTGCAGCAGCTTTCAATGCCTTGAGGTCCAGGTATAGGAAAAGGAAAGGTCTTTTTTCATCTACAAAACTGACGATCTATAAGGAAATAAATCTACCATCGCAACATGGCCAACCCTAGCACACCACTTATGCCACCTAGAAGTGTTTCACCAAAGATTAATCAGACAGTTATTGAATAATAAATGGTGGCAACATGTAACAAGTCCCAAAGATTGGCTGCGTGAGCAAATGACCATGATCCCTGCTTCATAAATGCAAGCTCCACTGACTCGATCACATGTCCAAGATGGATGATAAAAGGATTCTCAGGTAACCTACATTTTAGGAAGCCGAAGTAGAAGACATGCTCAAGGAGTAGACCTTGTAAGAGGTGGAAGGATTGTGCTAAAGAGCACCTTAATAACTTTAGTTTTCACAGCCAGTCCTGGCACCAGACTGACCAGTATCACCCAGCATGGTGGTCTCACCTGTGGTCCGGTCAGCAACACTGTGAGGTGAGAGCAGAAAAGAGTGAGCAGAAGAGGTGTCAAAGGCTGCGAGGGCCCCCATTGTTGTATTTGACGGGGATCGTAAGTAGCTCAAAGTATCATTGGGCATTCATAACTCTTCACAGATGAGGAGGCACGTTGTATAAACATATGTTTATATGTTTATACATTTTAAACCCAGCATAAACTAGTATATGGGTACATGAACACTGTTTCAGAGCATGTGTCCACACATACAAACATATATACTGTTTCATTAGATAATTGTGTACAGACACACACTTTCTTGTCCTTGTTCCTGCTCTCTGTCTGACACATGCAAGTTTGGACCTTATTTTGTCTATTATCTAAGTTACAGTTCTTAGTTTCTTTTTTTTTGGGTTGGGGGCAGGGAGGATTAAAAAAATGTTGCCTGAACCATAATGTAAATTAATATGAAACTTAATTGGTAGACGCAGTATTGCAACAGCCATCAGAAAAATTAAATGACCAGATTACATCTCTTCGTGGTTCTATAGTACAAGTCATGTATGTGCTTTGTTCTATATCCTTTTCTTTTTTTTCAGTCCTTTTTTCTACTTATTGCTTGGGTTCTCCCTAAGAAAAAACCTCAAGAATCATTAAGCGCCACCCTCTAAAATGTTTTTGCTCATTTATGAAAAATCTGTATTTGCAAACTAGTCCTTGGATTTTGGATCTAGGATCGTCACAAATTTGGTATGAAACCACTCAGCTTAATGTTAAGTGTAATAATTATCAAAAGAATGTTCAGATTTGTAAACAATACTGCCTCCACAGGAGAGTAGAATCAGGTAGCCTAAAGATCCCTGCAGGTTTTATCCCTAATTTAGTCATGGCCAGTTCCCACCCATCAGGCGGATCTCTCCCTCACTTGACAGTTACCAACCAGGGAGGGCAAATGTTATGTGCTTTCTCCAAGGCACATGAAGCCAGCCAACCACATCTTTCAAAACTGCTGTTCATGCTACCTCAGGAAAGTGTTATTCACCCATTTATGCATCAAGAGCACCCAGACTCTAATGATTGGGTAGTGTTCCTTCATAAGAGCAAGATCGAGCTCTCTTGGACTCCCTGTCACAGATAGCAATAGCCAACATCAGGAATTAAATAAGTACTAAGTAGTAGATTTAAAGTCTATGTTATATATTGGAATAAAATCATGTATTTCATTTTTAGATAGATGCAGACACATCAGTGACCAATGGCAGATCTAATATTGATTATCCGCCAGGATTTCTATACAAGGTAAAAATCTGAATGCATTTGATTAGCATTGAGGATTTATGGTAATGGGAAAATTCATGTTATTTTCTGTGTGTGTATATGTGCATAATTGCAGGTGAAAGTGATTCATGACTATAAAGCCACAGACAACGATGAGCTGGACCTTAATGCTGGGGATGTTGTGCTTGTAATGCCTTTTGACAGCCCTGATGAGCAAGTCAGTAATAGTTCCAGCCAATACATTTCTGAAGAGTTAATAGTTTAAATTTTTTAACAGTTGTCCAATGTACAGCCCATTCTTATTTTTTCTTGTTTGTGGATGTGCAGGATGATGGATGGTTGGTTGGTGTGAAAGAGTCATACTGGCATCAAAATAAGGACCTTTCTGCTAAAGGTGTATTTCCTGAAAATTTCACCAAGAGGTTGTAAACAGGACAGCTATATTTATCCACCTTCTTAACTTTTTTTGTTTCAACCATTATATATTTTTTTCTCATTTACTCACTGTGAATGTTCTGTCCATGTTCAGTTGTTCCACTCCTGGTTTGAGTAAATTAATCAATCTTGGTTTTGTTTTAAATAAATCATTTCCTACCCTGTGATATATCATTGCTAGAGGTAGAGTGCATTAAAAATAAACATCCCATTTTTCAGTGATCTATGAATGTTACATCAATACAACCCACTTGTAAACACTGGAGGGGGAAAAAATGGTATGTACTTTTGAACATTTCTGCTGATCAGTTATCTTGTGATTGGATTTGAGTTTAAATTTGTTTTAGAGAAATATATCCAGAAACCACTGAAGAAACTGTGGACTAATGACTGGTGGACTATTAGTTTTCTGCCTAAGCTGTGATGTAGAACCGTTTTGGGTTCCATTTCACTTCTCATAGCCACCAGAAGGTGATGGTTACAACCTGAACATTTTCTTGTACACATGTCGAGTCAAATGGTGGTTATATTAAAAAGTATAGTATAAAATACTACTGTGACTGGTTATCTGTCCAGTTTATTTTTCTTGCCTCATACACCAGGCAGACCTTTGTGTGTTTCATAGATATATACGTGACATCTTGTGAGTCACCAGCATAACACTCAATCTTTGTGTTTAGCAAGAGTTTATTTGTTTATACATATAGTACGCTTCAGCTCTGAGGAATTACAAACCATCCTGAAGCAATCACATATGCAGCTAATGTTTAAGTTCTCTAATTGCTGTGGATGAATACCAACTATATGTCCAGTGTTTTTGCATTTATTCACCTCTCTTACTGAAATCTCACTGTTGGCATTGTGTCATATAGGCCATAACACAGAACATCTGTCCACCAGATTCATGGATGGTTTATATTTATTACGAAGTGTGTTTGGCTCAATCTGTTTCACTGGACATTTGTTAGAAGTCCAAGAAAGAAGTGTGCAGGTTTCACAATCAAAAACCAGTACAACCAGATCAGTTATGTGGCACACTCAAATTGCTACAAGCTCGCTCATTGGCTAGTATAAACTCATCCGATCTTTCATGAGTCCAAAATAGACAGATTCATGTTGGCCCCATCAAATTGTCAGGTGGTATCTTATCAAAGTCTTTACAGACAACATACCAGCTGATCCAAGAGGTATTGTGTTGCATCTGGGGAATGTGGACAGAAACAAATGGACATGATTAAATTTGCTTATTGGTCTATTGTAATACCCAAGCTTTGAAAGCCCGGCTTAAATAATTTTTGAGATATTTAATCATAACTCATATATATATATTTCATTTATATGGATGTTGAACAGATAATAAAGATCATTTCACCCAGTGTTCCAGTTAGGATTCTGTGAAGGCATGGTGCAATAGGACAGTAAAGGGTGCACCCCAAAGAGGTGGTGGCGCTGGTGGTATTCAAACATAATTGCTTAACTTTATTAATGTATGCAACTTTTTGTGTGAATGAATTAATATTTGTAATTATTGTTTACATATCATATATCAATAATAATTACAAATATTTATTCATTCACACAAAAAAGTTGCATACAATTAATACAATTAAGCAGAAAAAAAATTACATTAACACTGAGAGTAATCATTTTTATAAACATTAAAGTAATTCAGTGCATTAATTAACACTAATATAATTATACACATTGATATAATTATATGACAGTTTTTATTCAGAAATCTTTAATTTGAAATATGTGTTATTTTATTCATGCAATATGCAGTTTAAGTGAAGTTTTATTCAGCATTGCATTGCTTATAAATTACACTGATCAATTTATCTGTACTATGCACATCTTTACATCATGATTCTCACTTAAATGTTAATTTAATTAAATAAATTAATTAAATATAAACCATAATACTATATAGTTATGTAAGTCTCAAATTCTTTAATTAACATTAAAACCTTTCATAGAAACTTGCATTACTGTCATTAGTCAATTTGCTGAAGAATCTTCACAGAAGACAAGTCAAGCTGATACGCGCTGTGCATGGACATTCGGTTAAGAAAAAAAAAAATCCCGCTGACAAAAGTTCCGGGGTGGAAGATGTAGTTGCCAGGGTCAAATGGGGGTCATGGAGGCAGGGAAAAGCATTTAGATGTGAGCTGATGTGCGGTGCGCATGGTCGTTTGGTTAAGAAAAAAAATCATTAAAGCTGAATAAACGTTCGATCTATTTGCCAGGGTCATGGAGGCAGGAAAAATAACGGCAGGCACTTTCAGAAAAATAGCATGTAAATAACAACACAGCTGCCTTAAAAAAGGCATGGTGCTGCACCATGCTAAAACAACCTAGCTGGAGCACAGTAATACAATGTGTGTTTGACAGGTAGCATATTGTGTGACCATGCTTGATAATATGCCGATAAATAGTTTGAGAAAAAGTGAATGATTTTCAGGTAACGTCTGTCCTCATGTGATGGGAGTGTATTGCAGTTCCAGTGGAAATAAATTACAGCACCTATTCAAACTTTTAATGTATGTAGAGCTCGGCTAGAAAGCTGCTATTTAGATGCTGCTGTCTTGCAAACATCGCGGTGAGATAACCCTTCTTTTTTATGTCAATGCTGAAAAAAAATGTCCGTCCTGTTACATAAGATCACATACAGGTAATCAATGTCATATTCAACGCATACTTCAAACATATGTTAAACATTCTGTGCTCCAGAAGTTGTCTTTTTATTGCTGTTTTATGATACTACACATAATATATTTTCAAAAAAAGTATATAAAATAGGCTATTACATTATGCTTGTAATTTTGACTGTTTTGTTCTTCAAAAAAGCTATAGAGTGAATTTTTAGTCACATCTTTTCTGATGCTAAAATGATTTGGGGCTAAATATACTACCAGTCAAAAGTTTTAGAGCACCTACATTGTTTTCCGTTTGTATTGGATTGACACACTTTAATGCCTCAGTGTACTCTGAAAGTAGATTAGAAAACAATTATGGTATTGTTTTATTTAACACAAGTTTGTTTCACTCTCCAAAGTAACCAGCTTTTACAGATCTTATAGCTGAACACACTCGCGGCATTCTTTTAATGATGGAACACAGAATTCAATACCCATAAAACAACCATCAAGACCCTGGTTCCCCCCTGCTGTTCTTGTTAATGATTAGGGCCGGAAACTGCCCTTGGAGCCTTTAATCCAACTTTATTGTATTCACTTTACATCTTATGGTGCTGTATAAACTGCAAGTCTGCTTATTGGATGCGTTAAACATGTCACAATTTTTAATACATGCATCCCTGTCTGAGCCTATGGATCATCATCATGCCCTATGAACAGGCTAGAAGCCCAGTTTAATTGCAACATACTGAACTATAAGGGCTATTATTTTTGGATCTGCAATATTCTAGCATGGGGTAGTGGTGGCCCAGTTGTAGGGTGCTGGATTACTGATCCCAAGGTCGGGGGTTCAAGTCCCACTATCAACTGGTTGTCACTGCTGTCCCCCCAGTGCAGCTAACTGGGTTATCAAAGGACGGCCATGTCTCTCACTGTCTGTGATGAGAGGCATGAAAAAGAACCATTGCTGACTTTCGTCAAGAGTAGGCTGCATTGCCGTCAGAGTGTTTCTGCCCTGCGATGGCCTGGCGAGCTGTGAATTAATTAATATTTTAGCATTACTGAGAGGCCTGATATTTCAGGGAATTTGAGTTGTAGCTTCCTTGGCATCACACCTCTGAAATCTGTTCCCCTTTCTGGTCAGTTCTAGGATGAACTGGTTTCTTGGCATGTTGTGGTATAGGGTATCCATATCTTAAACCCCACCCCCCTGGTGGTCACACAAAATTAGAGACAACACAGTGGGAATTTATCAAGAAGGTTTTATGGACAGAGAGCCATGCAAAATAATAGAAAATCCTAAATCACTGTATAACTATGTAATAAAGCAAAAGCAAAAAACCAAACCAAAACAAAAAGGTGTTCCGGTGTTAACTCTCTATTAACCATTGTAGCATATCTGCTACATGAAATGAAAGGGTTAAGAATTTTTTTTTTTCTTTTTCAAATATTGGCCCAAAATCAACATTTTTGCCAAGGGAAATAATTTTAACACAATTAGAAAGGGACTTGGTTAATAGAGGGTTAAACATCACCTTCTGTCAGATACCCCTTGTTCAAAGACCCAGAGCTATATAGTATGTGTAAGCAACATTCTAATGTTTGATTTGGTTCTTTTACTATAGTCATCAGTTATGAGGATATTGTGACAGTGATTATCACTTTCCTGTAACAAAACCAAGTTGATAATACTGTAGTAAAATGGATTGGTTATATTTGTAATCTGTTTTATTTGTAATATTTGTAATCTCATCTTTTTGGTATAGATTTTTATTAGCCATATATACACAAACATACATGGCTCTCAGAATAAGGAACTTAAAGTAGATTAAACATAAAAATAAAAGCTCATAATATAAAAGTAGACCATCAAATCAGGCAGTGATAAAACACTACAAAATTGAAATAAAAATTATAAATGCTAAAAAAAAAAATCTTACAAATATGTGCACAACATATAACATAATATTATATTGGGGGTTATGGTCTAAAAAGTTTTTGCACAAAATTTCCTAAAGTGACTTGTAATATATTTATTTTATTTTTATAATATATATATTTAATTTTTATTCTATTTAATTTTTTAAAAAGTGGGTTTTGTGTGTGGTTATACTATGGTTCATAAAGAGCTCTCAGTCTTTTCTTTAAATAAAAAAAATTCTCCCTTTTCAACCTGGTTGTTATTTGATTTTTTTTAAAATCATTTATTTTTAATCAGTTTCTTTTTCCGCCACATTTTGCTTTTGTCCATAAAACAAAACTGTTGAAAAGGCCATCTCGTCCTACACCAGCACTTGCCAACAAGACACCATGACTTAATCAGATCTCATCTATCAGACTAGAGGGGACTTAATCAGACCTCAACTATCTTATAAGAAGAACAAGAACTGAAATAAAGACACTTAACTACAGCAGACTTGGTGGTTGTACTAGAGTTCTGACCAGACTCTTGATTCAACCTATCCAATCAGTACAAACTTTACTATTCCTCCCTATCAGGATCACTGCCACTACAGAAACAATGCTCACTGCCTTCTGAAGTCTGGATGCTCACCTCTAATGATATAATCATAACTTTTACATTACTAGTACATAACTAGTGTACACTTATCATAAATTTTTTTTTAAATAATTATAATTTTTTAATTTTATCATTATTAAATTATTTCTAATTATGGAGAAAAATTGCTAAACATCCTGCAGTCTACAAGCTGAATGTGAGCCATAATGTTAAAAACAAACCTTAGCCAGAAATTTGTTGTTATAAGGAGTGTGACTGATTCCATTCACTTGATGCCTTGAACTCTGAAACAGTGTTTAAAAATTAATAAATAAATAAAAACTGCTGCAAGAGTAAAAGTAAAAAATACCAAAATTAAGTCTCTGGTGTACAAAAAAAGGTGAGGTTAAAACACCAACAAGCTGCTCATCAAAAAAATTCAAAGAAAGGAACTATTGTTTAATCCTGAGTCTCTCACACATGTCTGTCATAATGCACAGTTAGCTAGGGAACTTTATTATATGGATAAACATTAAACCAAATTAAACTCAAGAATGCTATAGTTACTGCATATATTTTTATTTACTGTAAGATACGTACAAACTAAACTACCAGCAGCAGTTTTACTCTGGACTTTTCTTCTCATTTGGCTGTCTAACAAAGAGTTCCAGCCTCTTTGACAGTTCCTCGAATAATCATGCAGCAGTCCAGCTTTCTTGCCTGCTGACAAACCATAGACAAAAGCTAAGCTAGCTTTTCCATGCAGCAAAGATAAACATATATTAAGAGACCTAGAGAATCTCAGCTTTCCTATACAGCTGCTTAAATAAATGTCTAGATTTGCTATGTGGAAAAAGTGCAATAATACTCCAGTGAAGCTGCACTTTTATAGGTTTTAATAGATCACACTGCCACGCTAGTTTGAGAGAAAAAACACAGACAACCTGCAAGAAATTATTACTGCATCTAAAAGAACTAGCGATGAAGTCACATTTTAGTGATGTTTTATAATTATATATTTTATTATCCCTTGTAGTCATGGAGCAGTCAGTAAGTTGTTTGTATCTTAAACAATGCTGCTCATTTGGGGCAAATTTCTTTTTGCCCCATCAGTTAAAATACTGTTGGCAGGGTGTTGGTGAATTTTTGGGGGTATATCTAAACATAAGTACAGATACTGAGAGTGCTAATCAAAGTACTTCAGAAAAGGCTAGGTTTTCAGCCATTGTTTGAAGACACCCAGGGATGCAGCTGTCTGGACATGTAGGGGAAATTCATTCCACCACCTTGGTGCAGAGAAGAGTTTAGATGCATGTTTTCCTTGTACTTTGATAGACCAGTCCAGCAGTGCTAGAGGATTGTGGTGCAGTGGGCAGTGTGATAAGTCCTTTGATGTAGTCCTGGCCCATTTTTGACTTTAAATCTGATGTGGACATCGACAGGAAGCCAACAGATAGAGCACAGCAGTGGAATGGTGTGGAAGAACTTGGGAAGGTTGAAAACAAGCCGTGCGGCTACATTCTTGATCAGCTGCAGAGGTCGAATGGTGCTCAGAGGCAGACCTGCCAGCAGTGAGTTGCAGTAGTCCAGCCTTGAGAAAGATTTGACATGAGAGGAGAAGGACAGTTGATTGTCCATGGCTGTAACTCCTTCAAGGCACAGGGATACACAAGTCACTTCCTTGCTACTGGTTTATTCACAGATTTCTCTCCAAACACAGTGAAAACTAAACACAGTGTTGACAGGACAATAAATGAAACCAAATTAACTTAATATAAAAACAACATGCATAGCATGTGAAACAATATTTTACAGACAAAACAAAACACAATACCTTGTTGGCTGCATGCCGCAAAAGTAATACACTTTAGTCTCCAGGATTTTCTTTGAAACAGAAAAGAAAAAAGAGAACAAATTAAGAGTCATCTCCATAGCAGTGGTATGAGAACCCATATGAGGATATGGATCATACTAAGTCAGCCCAACTCTTCCTGGCCAAGGCACCTAAGACCAGTTCAAGATTCCAATCTAGAGGGTGAAATGAGAATGTTGCAGTTTAACCATGATGTCTATACCACCAAAGTGAGATGCACTGATGTGCTCAAACATCAAATATTGAAAACAGATGAGCTGCCTAATAAACAGAAACTGGCCCTTCTCTCCACCAAAACAGGTGTTAAAGGAGCTTTTTGATGAAATGCTGAATAGTGGTGTTATTAAACCCTCATCGTCACCATGGGCTTTTCCAGTAGTTATTGTTTCCCAGAAGACTGGAAAACCAAGGCTTCATGTTGATTATGTTGAGCATATTACATGCCCACCATTCAGAACATACCTGAGTCCCTCGCTGGAGCCAATGGTGCATACTGGCAAGTAGAGATGCATCCGGATTAATAGGCCAAGACATCCTTTGTCTGTACAAATGACCTCTACCAGTCCGGGTGTGTCAACTGAAGACAGAGGCTGTCCAGAACTTCCCAGTGCAACCAATAGGAAATTCCTGAAGCGGTTTGTGAGCATAGCTGGGTGGTATCACTGGTTCAACTTTGCACAGATAGCTGAACCTCTTGCCCTTAAAGAAAATAATAATAAATATGTTGGTCACCCAAGTGTCAAAGTGTATTCAATGCTCTTAAAAAATATTTAGTAATTACACGAACTAAATTAGGAATGTAGGAAGTCCTAGCTTATAGCAGCCACAGTCTAAACCCTGCAGAGAAGAACTACTATGCTACAGAATTGGAATGTCTGGGGGTGGTTTAGGCCATGGACAAGTGGAAAGTGTACCTGGAGGGATGCCATTTCTCTGTTTTAACAGACTATTCATACTTGCTGTGGGTGTTTAAAACCACCAAATCAAGCACTACACTGAACAGGTGGGCTTTTACTCTTCAGGAATTTACTTTCACTGTGGAGTAGAGAAAAGGCAAATAAAACACCATAACTGATGCCCTGCCTAGTGACTGTGCTGTGAATACTCACAGACAATGCTGTGCTATGGTTGTGCTTGCCAAGCCAGACATTTTTATGATCAGGGTTGTTGTCCTAAGTCTTTTTACTCTGACTAACACCCGACACAACTCAAGAGGAAACCTTTAACAGCAGCCATGTTTTTATCTTTACCACTAGGTGGTAGCATTGTATATTTAGTACATTGCACCATAACGGTGGCAGCACTTACACATATCATCACAGACATCTCCAAGGATCGGCCCATCAAGCTCAGGTGGGATATGAAAGAGTTTGTGACCAACTTTCAAGCCTGCCAATGTTACAAACCTGAATACCAATAGGTTATTTACAGTAAACACTGGTGAGCCGTCCCTGGGAAATGGTAGGACTGTGAGGACTTGATGGGTCCCTTACTCAGAAGCTCCATCCAAAACCTCTAAGTGGGTGGAGCTCTTTCCATTTAAAAAAAAACAATTGCTGAGGCCATCTTTCACATTCTCGCATCCTGAGGTGGTCACACGGTGTGGACTCACAGACTTCATCTCTGACAGAGGCTCTAAATTTGTCTCCTCTGTATTTCAAGCCACCTGTAAAACACAGGACCTGAGACCTTGAAAACCATGTTCACCTCCTATGTTGGCTCTAGGCATAAACGCACCCTGAATGCCACAGTGCAGGAATCCACAAAAGTTACTCCAGTGGAACTCCCTCTTAATCGGCCACTTAGGGGAACACTAACTGTTCTGCTCCAGCCTCGAGATGCTATACCCAGGTCTCTCACTTATCAAAAAAAAATTAAAATAAAAAAAAAATAAAAATAAAAAAAATAAAAAAATTCATACAGCAGGATTAGTATTCATATAAGATCATACTAAGGCTTTAGTATCCAGAAACTTCTCTCTGGTCAGAAGAGGAATTATGATAAACACTGCAGGAAAATGACCCTAGAGAACCAGACTCAGGTCTGGCTATGTGCTCGTCTTACTTCTAGGCTGAGCAGTCATTCACAGCAAAGCTTGCCCCAAAATGGCAGGGTCCATACTGGGTCATCAAGCAGGTTGGGCCTCTGAATTATAAAGTGGTCCTGGAAGCAAGTTGAGAACAGGAGGTTTTCCCACATCTCATGGCGTAAACCCTGTTTCTCCACTGCTCACTAAGTGAAAGAGAAGCAATGCCGGCTACTTAGGGAGATATTCGAGGCAGATTTGTTATGGTTCGAAACCAGATGTAAAGTTTGAACCCAAAAGCACACCCGGAGGCGAAAGGAAAGTTAAAAGGTATTTATTGAGTTAGGTGAGGGGAAGCGGAGGGAACCAGGGACCCGGGAGGTGAGGGGGTAATCCATGGAGATGGGGCGGAAGCGCTGGACGAGCAATCCCGGAAGAGAGTGTGTCCGAGTAGCAGAGCTGGGGGCGGAAGCGGAAGCGCTGGCGCTGGCGCTGGCACTCGAGGAGGCACGCGTAAGCTACGAGAATACTCTGGCGCCGGAGAAGCCTCCCCGCAGGGCTTAAATACCGGTGGTGATTGCCGGAAATCCGGAGCAGGTGTGCAGGTGCGGGTGGAGCGGGGGCCGCCGGGAGCGGCCCCATCTCTATGAAAAAACAAAAAGAGACTCCACCTAAGAAAACATAAGCAAAACTAACCCAACAGTGACGCAATCACCACAAGATTGTGAGGATAAGGATTTTCTTTTTTTCCCCTGGGACACCGGAAGGACCACAGAAAGAAAGTCATTGGAACAACTTATTTTCCCTTAAGTATGACTCTGTGGAAGAAAAGCATAAGGACTTCATATACCCATGGTCTTAAAAAGAAAAAAGAGAGAAATAAAAAAAAATATTTTTTTTTTTCGTTTTTTAAATCAAATGGATGTTTTTATCCTGTAGGGGTGGGTAGTGTGAGTTAGAGATCACCCACATAAAAGCCATTCATTTCGCCTATATGGGGACATTATTCATTTATTTGCCAAACCACCAGAGGATCCTATCTCAGCCAGCTCTGGTAGAAGGCAGGATACACCCAAGTGCACCCATGTATGGCAAGTTCCTACTTTGTTAAACATGTGTTAAACTGTGACATTGGCTACAAGGTTTTGTGCCAATTACTCTATTTAGCATAGGTGAACACCACCTAAATCCCTATAAAAGGCCATAGGAGGTTTTGCACACATAAATATTCATGAAGACAGAAGCATCAGAATCTAAGAGGAGGAAGAATAAAAGCCTAAGAAAGGGAGATCACATTTCACAGATGGCTCTGGGAATCGCAGGTGAGTTGGATGTTAATCAGGGCTGGACTGGGAGAAAAAAAGGCCCTGGAATTTTTGGTGTAGACAGGCCCTCCACAGCCAATCGACTTTCACCTGTGTGCTTGTTGTCATATTTACCATATTATATGTATCGTGATGTGGAGAAGTGTAACATGTACCTTATATACAGCTCATTTGCTAAAACCACTTCAGTCATTTCCATGCACTCACATGCAGCTGCAATACAATAAAAATCGGTAAAGAATAAATAAAGCAGATAAATTCATTCAATCACAT
>JBCNYH010000021.1:11962081-11978523 GCA_039654325.1 Tandanus tandanus
TATATAAAACTTCAAAATAAAATCTACATATAATCTCACTGTCATGCTATATCTGACTTTTGACATCACTTACTCACCTGTGCAGATTAAGTAAAGTTGACAGCCTCGACAAAATGAAGCAAATTATGGTGCTTGAAGACTTCCGCGGTGACCTCAAAACCTACTTGAACGAACACAAAGTTGACACGCTTTGAGAGCCCACCATCCTCACTGATGACTACATCCTTACCCATAAGAAAATCTTTGTAAAGAAAAATGATGACTGAGAAACCAAAGCCTTACATCCTCTGGAATGTGGCTGGCGAGTTCTTCATACCGAAGGGCATGACTTTATATTGGTACAAGCTGCTCAAGGTGACGAAAGCCGATATTTATTTAGCTCTCTCCATAAGTGGAACACACAGTACCCTTTTAGTAAGTCACACTTTGTGTTTGCGAGAGGTCCTGAGTTCATATCCTGGACAAGCCCCCAATGACAAACACCCTCTATTCTTTCCTAGGTGTGGCATAATGGCAGTGACCACGGGACCTGATACGAAGTTTGACTTTTACTCAATATTATGTAAGGGAGCTGTAATGCAACCACCCTCAAAACCTTGCAATGTTGAAGATTTACCAGTGGCCGAATTTGAATCCAAAGGTAATATACCTTCTAATAACATAGATTGAGCTGCCCCAGTATCTTGCAAGATCTTGATCGGTACACGGTTGGTTGTGCCAATTTCATAAGGCTTTTTAGAGGAATACCCTGAGTCAAAACCCTGAGTCCTCTGATAGCCATAATAAGTCCGGTGTCCAGGAAAAAAAAAATCTGAGAAAGATCAGACCAGGTCAGGTCCTGTATGTCAATATTGTAAGAAACAAAGTCACGTGATGACCGAATGTTATGCTCTAAAAAGGAAAAAAACAGCCTATTGTGCTTATTTCCTCTAAAAAGCCTTATGAAATCAATAGCACAGTCCATTTAAAGTTGAGGCATTTAAAGGCGTAAAGCTCAATATTGCAAATTACTTTCAGCTACTGGATAACACTTTTCTGAGATGGTACAGGTCACAGAGCCGAGCTTTCAATCGAGCCTGCATTTTAACGCAGGATAATGCTCCCTCCCATGCTGCTCACAATATTCACAGAATTCTTGGCAAGAAAGGGGTTCACCAGCAGCAAATTAATGACCTGGCCAGCATCATCGCCTGCTTTGAACCCCATTGAAAATCTGTGGTCGATCATCAAACAGGAGGTGTACAGGAATGGAAAGCAATACAGCAGCAAAACTGAACTGTGGGAGGCAATTCAACAAGCTTCAAAGACCTTAAAACATGAAATAATCAGAAACCTAACAAGTTCAATGAATGACAGACTAATTAAAGTAATTCAAAATGTTGGTGCATATATACACATGTAAATGACATGATCTCTCATCTCATATTAAAGATATAGGTAAAATTTACATTTTTGTCATAAATAATTCTTAATTCCTGAGAATAAAAGGGAAAAAACATACTTTTGTAGAGAAACTGGTGACTTGTATAATAACATCAGACAGCAAATTTCAGATATACTATGCTAATTTGAATAATTATTTAGGAAAACTCACCAAACTGCACAGCAATTGTTATATATGTGTGTGTGTATATATAAAATAATAGGAACATAGAAAAGAGTGAGCATGTAGATCTAGTAGAAAAACAAGCTTAAAATATGTTAAAGGAGAGGTCACTACTTTTCGAGCTCTCGGCACCAAACCTGATTTAGAGCACAGCTTGTCTGTCAGTCTTTGAAAATACAGCCGGCATAGTCTATCTAAGAAGGCTATCATCTGCTTCTGTTGAAAGACTGAATGAGCATGACCAAAATGTCCAAAAAATCCGGACAAACGGACAACACTAGTGGGCCCAGCAAAGAGGCTAACACTAGCCCTTCAGCTAGCGACCACGATTATAGCAATGGAATGGACTTCAACCTGCAAACAAGCTTCGAAGACGAATTCCCGTCCCTGCCTGTGACACCAAGTAAGCCAACACTTCCAAAGAAACCCTTTTTAACTGGACTTAAATGAGGCGCTTCACTCCTTGTCTGATCTTATCAGTTGCAGAAGTGACACCCTCGAAAGAATTATAGAATCTGTACATGGTGAGATTAAAGTCCTGAATGACAGTGTTATACACATTGAAAAGAGGGTTGAAAGGAATGAGGTTTCGGCTCTAACCATGATTCTGGTCAATGAGTTGGAGCGCTACAGTCGCCGTTGGAATCTGCGGCTCCACGGTCTACCAGAAAATAAGGAGGAAGATGTGCGGGCTCGAGTGACCGGTGTGTGTCTGGCAGTTTTACTGGAGGATAAGGAGATGCTTCCCGCTGCCGTAGACGTCGCACACCAAGTGAGAAAACCTCGCCAAGATGAGACACAACCCAGAGGTGTGATCACGAGGTTTGACTCTCGAAGACACAGATGTGCTGTGTGGAAGGCAGCCAAACACAACTCCTATCTCCAGAGTAAGGGCATACTCAGGAGGACAGAGAAAATAGACAAAAACTGTGGCCCCTCATAATAAGCTCGGGATGAAAGAAAAACAGCCTACTCTGTCGGAGGAAAAGGATATGTGACCGGCTCTGAAATTCATTGGTGAAAATCATTGGTGAAAAAAGTTAAAATCTCAAGGTCTGATTGAGTGCCTTCTTCTCAGTTCATGATGACTCATCAGGTCATGGTAACTTCGTGATACTGTGCTCATTTATAATGTTAATACGGGGCTGATCGTGACATCCTTTTGGTACTTATCAACACTGTTGTTTAATACATAACCAAGACTTTTTTTAGTTTTTTTTTCACATAGTTCTTATTGTTCATTAATGTTATCAATTGTTTCACTAAACGCCAGGGGGTTACGTAATAATGTTAAGAGGAAAGCATTGTTTCTTTTTGCAAAACAGATCAAATAAGATTTTTTTTTCTACTTTCAAGTATCTCACTCTACTGTGGACAGTACTAACATTTGGAGGTCTCAATGGGGTAATACTGTATGGCTGTCCAATGGGACAGAGCGTTCAGCTGGAGAGGCCACTCTAAATGACAGATTTAAAGGGAACATTCTGCTCACAAAATGTGATCCAGATGGTCACTTCATTTGCCAACATATTAAATATAATGATTTGATCTACAGAATTACCCATATTTATGGTTACAATACAAAGAAAGAAAATGTAAATCTTCTGCCATCTATTGAAAATATTTTTACAGCCTTGTTGGCCAAATGCATCCCTCCTGTTAGGAGGGGACTTCAACAGTATCCTGCATGGTTCCATAGATAAACTACCAAAATAGAACAGATCCTTACTTAATTGACTTTATAAGATGATTTAATCTAGTAGATATATGGAGAGAGAAGAGCCCTAGTATCAGATTGTACACTTGGAGCAATAAAACTGGATTAAGGCAGTCACACTTAGACTATTGGCTAATTTCTTATAGTCTAAGCCAAAATAATATTGATGTTCGCATCTGCCCTACACTGATCATAAAGCCATCTACATATCTGTTAATGTCTCAACTGGTCATACACTATCCATTCATACTAGCTACTGGAAATTTAATTGCTCTGTACTACAAAATAATGAAAATAAAAAAAGGATTAAGGATATGATTTCATTTTACTGGTCTAAAGCAAACAATTAAAAATCTTTTGGGCTTAACTGGTAACTTCTCAAATATGAGAGAGGAAAATACTTAAGAAAGAGTCGTGCTCAAACAGTCAAAGCTAGGAAAGCGGAAGAGTTGAATATTATTTCAACCATAACTAAATTGTCCAGCAAAGACCCTGACTCTCTAATAGAGGAAGAAAAAAATAAAGATTTAACTTATTTACAAATTACTGTTACAAAAACTTGACGAATTATATCAACAAAAAGCAAAGGGCGCTTTCAGTAGGTCTCGCTCAAAGTGGCTAGAAGAAGGGGAACAAAACTCATTTTTTTTTTAACCTAGAGAAACATCACGCCACCAACAACAATATTAATAAATTAAATATCAATGGTGCTATTACTGAAGATCAGCTTGAAATAGAAGACTTTGCTCAACTTTTTATAAAGATTTGTATAGTTCTAAATTTAGCCAAACTGCAGCTGATCATTTCTTAAACTCCCTTTCGGTTAAAACAATAAGTGATGCAGATAGAGAGTACTGCGACAGGTCTGTATCTCCCCAATAATATCTTATTGGCTACAAGATTAAGGTCAGTACTGGATTCTATATTAGAAGAAATTCAGGTTTTATGAATAAAAGAGGCATATAGCAAATAATGTTAGCTTAGTCTTAGATATCCTGGATTATCCAGAGACGGTGGAGGATGATGGGCTCATGCTGTTTGTAGATTTCTACAAAGCATTTGAAACAGTTGAGCATCCATTCATTCTGCAGTCCATTAAGAAATTCTGTTTTGGCAGTTACTTTTTCTCAGCTATCACTTTTTCTCACACTACCACCACCATATTTCACTGTTGGTATGATGTTCTTTTTCTGAAATGCAGTGTTACTGTTACGCCAGATGTAATGGGACACACACCTTCCGAAAAGTTCAACTTTTGTCTCATCAGTCCACAGAGTATTTTCCCAAAAGTCTTTGGGATCATCAAGATGTTTTCTGGCAAAATTGAGACGAGCCTTAATGTTCTTTTTGCTCAGCAGTGGTTTTCGTCTTGGAACTCTCAATTTTTGCCCAGTCTCTTTTCATATGGTGAACACTGACCTTAACTGGGGCAAGTGAGGCTTTCAGTTCTTTGGATGTTGTTGTGGGGTCTTTTGTGATCTCTTGGATGAGTCGTTGCTGTGCTCTCGGGGTAATTTTGGTCGACCGGCCACTCCTGAGAAGGTTCACCACTGTTCCATGTTTTCGCCATTTGTGGATAATGGCTCTCACTGTGGTTTTCTGTAGTCCCAAGGCTTTAGAAATGGCTTTATAGCCTTTTCCATACTGATCGATCTCAATTACTTTCTTTCTCATTTGTTCCTGAATTTCTTTGGATCTCAGCATGATGTCTAACTTTTGAGGATCTTTTGGTCTACTTTACTTTGTCAGGCAAGTCCTATTTAAGTGATTTCTTGATTGAGAACAGGTGTGGCAGAAATCAGGCCTGGGTGTGGCTAGAGAAATTGAACTCAGGTGTGATAAACCACAGTTATGTTATGTTTTATTCCTTAATAATAAACCTTCATTTAAAAACTGCATTTTGTGTTTACTTGTGTTGTCTTTGACTAATATTTATGTTTGTTTGATAATCTGAAACATTTAAGTGTGACAAACATGCAAAAAAATAAGAAATCAAGAAGGGGGCAAACACTTTCACACCACTGTATAGTCTTGCACTGGAATAAATTGGAACAGATGATAGTGGACTTCAGGAGATCTAAACAAACTGAACCCTCTGCCCTCTATATTGATGGAGAGGTGGTAGAGAGGGTGGAGTGCTTCAGGTTTCTTGGAGTCCACATATCTGCTGACTTCACCTGGACCACAAACATCTCTCACCAGGTGGGGAAGGCGCAACAAAGGATGTACTTCCTCAGAAAGCTCGGACAAGCCTGCCTACCCCTGACCCCTACTGACAAACCTTTACCACTCTGCCATCGAGAGCCTCCTGACCTACTGCTGTACAGTATGTTTCAACTGCTGAAGGCCCTGCAGCAGGTGGTGAGGATGGCAGAACAGGTAATTGGAACTACATGTTATGTGGATAGACAAATGGATAGACAAATATGTGGATAGATGTACGTGTTGGCATATACAAGATATTTGTGTGTATATGCATCTATATGTGTACATATAGGTATGTGTATTCAAGTTCAAGAAGCTTTGTCATTTCAACCACATATAGCTTACGCAGTACATAGTGAAAAGAAACAATGTTTCTCCAGGACCAGGTGCTACATAAACATTCAACAAAGATCAAATCTGAAAATACAACACCGAGCTTGGACCAAGGTTTTTGTCCTAGCCACATAAAGTGCAAAGTGTGCAGCTATGTGCAAACAGTGCAAAGACAATACAGTGCATAAAGAAAAAGACAACTCGAGAATGTGACACTTAGTGTCGAAAGAAAGAAAAAGATGTACAAAGTAGCAGCGGTTGAGGTACTGCAAATAGAATATAGGCATATAAATACATTTAAACAGCAGCGTAATATGTATATATGTGTATGTTGGTATATGCACATATATAGCTTAGTGTAGTTACTTTAGTTGTCTTTTGTGTACTTTTTTATAATTGCTGCTAAACAGAGAGCTGCTAAACTGATTTTCATTGTTCATTCAACAGTTGACAATAAAGATCTCTTTATCTTTATCTTATATTGACTGGAATAAGGTCTGGCTCTTACCCAACCAATATCTGTTGACCAGCAAAGTTAGAGAAACTTCATTTAAAACAATTCACAGATTTTTATCCATCCAATGATCATATTTTGAAAAGATTTAAAAGAGACATTGATGTGAAATGCTCTTTTTGTTCTGTAAAAACTGAAACACTTACTCGTTTATTTTGTCACTGCCCCATTGTCAAAAACCTTTGGTCTGATAATTTTAATTTTATTGCTTACAATATTCAAAGATTTTGAACTGTTTTGGAGGGATGTTCTGTTTGGACTCTTCGATGTAAACAGAATTAAGCCAATGTTAACCAAGGTGTATTTTAACCAAGGTAACATTTATCATTAATCTCATCATACTCTTAGCAAGATTTCATATTCATAAATGCAAATTCACACATAGAAAACCTTTTTTTTTTTTTTTTGCTTTTTACAGTGAAGTCAAGCAGTACATCGACACCATTAAATTTTCTCTCAATCAAAAGGCTATTAAAACCATCAATATCTGTGATCACTTCAATATTTTCTTGTAAAATATTATACCCCTGACATGTTATTTCATTTGTGTTATACTGAAGGATTTCCAGGACTTCCTACTGATGTTAAATACGGTACAAAAAATATATATATTTATAGACACTGACCTGCGTCTGAAAACTTCTGGTATCAACAATTGGAACCGGGAATAGTGGTCATAGCGCGCGTGCGCAAACTTTCCACAACCGGACAGGTTTTTTTTTTTGTTTGTTTGTTTTTTTAAATAACTTTTTATCAATTAGTCCATATGTCATATTAAAATGGATAAATAGCATTTTGATGAAACATGATTTTGAGTTGACACTGATTTCAAGGACAAAAATAGGTTGATGTCACATTGTTTTGATCTTGCTACAAAAACAATAGGCAGTTTTTTTTCCTTTATGAATTATTTGATTTGTCGGAACCCATAACCCCCTCTGAGTGGACATACACCGGGTGAAAGCAAAGTCCCCCTCTGCACCTGGTTATTTTTTAATGCATACTCAATGGTTCAACAATTACTTTAACACTTAGTCAAATAAAATCACAATGCAATCAGATGAGAAGGAGTAAACAAATACCTGTTTATTGAAGGGTAACTGCCAATAACAACAAAGTCTCAAAGAGCAGCTGGTCTTGAGGACTGATCAGATTGTCTACCAAGAAAGTTAGTATTCAATTCAGAAATCAGCAAATTCCCTCTGGACTTGTCTCCCTTTTATACACCTCGGAGCCTTAAGACACTAGCCCCTCTTCACTCTGCCCAAAGTTTTTTCCGTTAAGTTTATGTTTCTAAGTTAATTTGACCCCACCTACGTCATTTTCCATTTCCCCTTATTTTCTTGTTTATTTTGATTACGCCCCTTGTTATCTAATTACGCCCTCCGTATGATCTCATTTCTTTATGTCACCGCCTATTTTTCATAGTTAATTTCCCCTTATTTTCGTGTTGATTTAGGAGTTTCTATAAAAAAGTTGGGCGCTCCCTTCATATGCGCCTCGCTTCCGCGTTTCTCTTCATTGTAGTTTGCTTTGGTGGACCGTGCAGACATCCTGATCTAATTGCTCTGTACGCTGCCTTCTTTGGTTCATTTTCCAACCATTCAACTATGAGTAAGTGTCTTCCTTCTCTTTTATGGTTTTTTCTTTAGTACGTTATTTTATAATTCTTCTAACTACTTTGTTTTATATGTTAGCGTTACTGTTCTCTTTAGGCCTGTTAGTAAGTCTTTCTTACGTTTGTAGTTTTATATATTTTGCCCTGGTATGTACCATCATTATATTCTTGGTTGCTGTGTCCAGTGTACAGTATTTTCTCCTATAATTGAGTTACCTAACTTGATTGCTAGGTTCTTGTTGTGTTCCTCTTCCACAATGGAGTTTCCTAATTTAATTGCTGAGTCCTAATTAAGATTTTTATTGGTGCTTATCTTCTCCTCAACCCTTCATTCATTTTCCTTTGTCACAGCCCCGCCCGTCCGGCGCTCTCACTCCAGAAGAAGGAGATCTGCATCAGATCGCCGTCGCCACTATCCTTTGGCCCGCACTGATTCTGGTTTTTCAGATTTCCTGGAGTTTCTTTATGCCATCTGGCCTTCTAACTTTTCTGGGGTTTACCCCAGACCCACTTCTCTTGCTTCTCAGCCTCCAGTGGTCACCTGTGATCATGCTACCCAAACTCCACCTGCCACCCAGGATCAGTCCACCCAGGTTAATTATTGGGATTTTTCCCCTTTGACAAGTGCCTCCCCAAGCTTTTCAGGGGGGTATTCTCCGGATTGCCGCGACTTTCTCCCCTCACCCAGCTATTCACCAACTTCGCCAGTTGAACCCCCTCCATCTGGTATAACCCCTACTCCCATAATCCCTCTGGACAGGCTGGCAGATCTGTGACCTTTAATAAGTTGGCTATTACAATGTTCTTTTGTCTCTAAGTGTGGTTATTTCACTGGTACACACAGGTCCATGGCTTTGTATGGTTAAACATTGGCCTACATAGTCCATTTATTATTAACTGAGGTTTCTTATATGCTAAACAACTACATATCATATTATAATGGTAAGTCAGGCAGAATATATTGCCATAAATGCTGATTAGGACATTATATAGTTTCTCAAATCTTAGTTACACAGAGTATATGTTTTAACTTTATAACATGATATAGTACCTAAAGGCTACTTCACACAAGATATGTGTTTTTTCTTCAACAGATTTAAGCTTATGGAAGTGAAATAGTGAGATTATATATATATATATAACTCTCTTAGCCAATTAGCTATCATTAGCTCCCGATGCCAGACAGCTGTGTATAACAACCTGGGCTTGAACTGACACTCTGCTGTTGTACAATTTGGGTTGTCCTTAACGTATTTTTTGTAGACAAGTTTAAATCCTTGGTCTGTAATGAAAAAAAGCTTTTATATAATACTCTAAATGTCAGAGTACTACAGACACTTTGAAATCTTTGTTGATTTGCCTTATCTGAGCAGACAACCCAGACTTTCAGATATCGGAACCAGAAATACGGACGCATGTGATGGATTAAGTGACAGCAACAAGAAAATTCATGCCACTTCACATGTTCTTGAAAGGTCAAGATCAGGCTCACAGGATTTTGAGCATATATAACTTCTAAATGAGTGCCAATTGACTTTCTGTTACTCTGGCGCCTCTAATCAGAGTTAGTACCTTTATTGTCTTGCAGCTGCATCCTACCTGGTAGGGTGGAAGGTTATCACTGGTCCTCATCCATCTTCTAAATCTCTCACCTGCTGGCTCCAAGCGACACACCCTGGGACACTGCTTCAGCTGGCAGGCCAAACCACATGAAGGAGTGGTGTTTACACTTCACCACTAGGCAGATGAGCTTCTCCTGGCAGCCAATGGCTAAAGGGTGGAGGAGATCCTTGATTAATCCAACCCAATTGGTTTGAAACAGGAATTGCAGTACTTCAGCCAGAAATTTCATCTAAGAGAAACAAACACCCTCCTCTACAAACACCCCCTGAAAAGATGCTCGCTTCTCTCAGGAAGGCCAGAGGTGATGCTCAATGGATTGCCAGACAGTGCGTCAACAACTGACTGAATCTGTGCCAAAGCATAAAGCAGGCTGCAGACTTTAGCAACATCAGAGTCATGTATGAGGGCATGAAGAAGGCCTTCGGCCCTAGTGTCAAGTTCGCTCCACTGAAGTCTGCCTCAGGCGAGACCAACATCGACCGTGGAGGGCAAATATCATTACACTGTACAAAAACACAAGCGATCACATTGAGTGCAACAACTGTCGCGGAATATACCTTCTCAGCATTGTCGGAAAAACCTTTGCTCATGTCGTACTGAACAGACTGCAGACACTTGCTGAACATGTCTATCCAGAGGCACAGTCCAGGTTCAGCGCGGAGAGGTCAACGATCAACATATCTTTTCTGAGGCAGCTGCAAAACAAGTGCCGCGAACAGAGACGCCCCCTGTACATCGACTTCATTGACCTGACCAAAGCGTTCAACTTGGTCAACGGGACTCTTCACCCTCCTGCACAGAATTGGATGCCTTCTCAAGCTCCTGAGGTTGATTTACATATTTCCATGATGAAATGAAAGGCACCATCCAGTACGGAGGCTCTACCTCGGACCCTTTCCCAATCAGAAGCGGAGTTAAACAGGGCTGTGTCCTTGCTCCGATGCTCTTTGGCATACTGTTCTTGCTGCTGCTACGCTATGCCTTCAACCAGTCTGAAGAGGGCATCTACCTTCAGTCACCAGAAGTGACAGCAGCCTGTTCAACTCATCGTGCCTCCGTGCAAAGACAAAAGTGCGGAGAGTCCTCATCAGAGAGATGACGTTTGCAGACGATGCCGCTCTGACTGCACACACTGAGGCTGCTCTCCAACAACTCATCAACTGCTTCGCCCATGCCTGCAAGGAGTTCAGCCTAACGATTAGCATGAAGATCAACATCCTGGGCCAGTACTTCTTCACTTCTTCACCCTTGACGTGGTGGAAAATTTCACATACTTAGGTTCCACCATTTCTGGCAACCTCTCCCTGGATACCGAACTGAATGCTAGGATCAGCAAAGCATCAGCAGCAATGGCACGCCTGTCAGAGAGTGTGGGAAAACTCCATGCTCACCACCAAAACAAAGACTATTGTGTACCAAGCCTGGGTGCTGAGCACACTGCTCTACGGAAGTAAAATATGGACAGTAAAATCCTTTTATCATTTTAAAAGAGACCTGAGAATTGTGTGCTGTGAGTGAGGTAGACCAACAAGGTCTTGATTAAAATGTAGCTTAATTACATAACCATTAGTTTAATTGTGTAGTGAACTTATTTCATGCTGAAGGTCTAATCTTTGATGCTGATATTAACTTGCTGAAGGACAGATTTCCTTATGAATAAAAGTGCTTGAATAATTTTGTTGACCTATAGGTCATCCGGAGAAGAAGCAAAGGTGAAGCCGTACTTGCCCAAGGACAAGCAGTTTTTGTTAACCCGTAATGGTATGTAGTACCTAATTAGGCACTGAAAACATGAATTATAAAATATATAAATTAATACATAATACATTGTGTAACTTCCTCTGACTAAGTTCCATGTTACAAGCGCTGTAAGCAAATGGAGTATTCTGACGAGCTGGAGGCCATTATTGAAGAGGATGATGGAGATGGAGGATGGGTTGACACTTATCATAACTCTGGTGAGATTTAAATTAATTAGCAAAGAGTGAATCTGTTTATTTTCTCCGTTTTACAAATAAGGTTTCTTTAAAGTTTTCAGTAATTAAAATTTGATACTTTCACATTGCTAGTGAGTGGTATGGTGGAGGCTGTTCGTGAAATCTCGCTGGATAACAAAGTAAGGTGGAAACTGTACATTCATTCTCACAACAGAATTTTCTTTTAGTACTAACAGTCGAAGGTATCTTTCATCTACATGAATCTTTTTCCCCTTTGAAGGATAATATGAACATGAATGTGCACTCGGGCAGTGGAATTAATGATGATCGTGGTGGTGGTGATGATGATGATGATGAAATGGAGGCAGCAGATATGAAGGGTAATGGCAGGATCATCATTTATTTTAAAATATTGTATAGGAACATATGCTTTCATGGATTGTGGGCATCCTTTAAATACAATAACTGCTGTGCAAATATAAAGCTAGTCTCTGTATTTTAGAGTATGAAGAAAGTGGGCTTTTGGAAACAGATGAGGTACAGTGAGTTTTGCGCAAATTTTGCCTCCTTGTGTTTATAGACTTTAATGCATTTAAATATTAACATGCACTATTTTGACATTTGTGTAGGCCAGTCTAAACACAAGTAAAATGGCAGATACAACCAAATGGAAGGCTGAAGCGAGCGGGGAAGATGCCATTCTGCAGACAAGAACCTACGATCTATACATAACTTATGACAAATATTATCAAACTCCTAGGCTCTGGCTTTTTGGATATGATGAGGTTCCTGCACATATATGACACCATGACAAAAAAGAAAACACAGAGATATCATTTGGATTTTTTTTTTAATCCCAGTCATTTTTATCATTAACTTTTGTGTTGTGCTGTTCCTTAGCAACGCCAGCCGCTCACTGTTGATCAGATGTATGAAGACATCAGCCAGGATCATGTGAAGAAAACGGTGACCATCGAAAACCACCCACACCTCCCGCCTCCTGCTATGTGCTCTGTTCATCCATGCAGGTACTGAATGCAGCACTATGCAGGTGTTTTGTGATTACTTCTTTTCTACAGTTTTGGTCTAACTCTTCCTCAGTACACACAACTGGTGTTTGGTCTACAAATATAGGTGCTCTTGCTTTTTCAGTATTTTTACAGGATTCAGCTGCAGTTAGTATGGGTTGAACAGTTTCCTTTTCTCATGGCTGATACTGATTATTATTAATCAAGGACTCTGATACCCAATATATTAATGACCATTACACTAAATAAACAAATGACATTCATAATAGCTGTTATTAAAATTTAGTTAATAATAATAATAAAGTGCACGTTTGTCAGAGGTTAAAAATGGTTGTTGCTGAAGTATGCTCACATTGGGCTTGACTGCGCCCAAAGTGTGCAATCCATGTTTGGTGTTAGTTTGGCCATAATGCCCAATGTGCAGAGGCATATCAAAAGTAAATACACCCCTTATTACAGAGTTTTTTCTGGGAAACTCATTTGATCAAACTTGTTAATATATTTTTATTATTATCATTAATATTATTATTTTAGATTAAAGTATACAAATTGTTTATAGCAACTAGCTATGCTGCAATCACCAGGAGTAAAAGAGCTGTCTGATTTTTAAAAAGTATAATATGTAACAATATATAATATGTATATCTATGTATAAATCTTTCAGATATGATGGTGTCTGTTTACTTTTGATGTCACTGTACATCATTGTTAAATATTAGTAATACACTAATTACACACTAAATGCACAATTACGTCTGTATTATATGTAATACTATGTGTATAGTTTCGTATATGACAAAATAAATAAATAGAAACTATGGGCTTTTAGAATAAGTGTTTAAATAAATATCAGAGTACCTTAAAACAACATCCATTCACAGGAACAGTATGTATTCATTAGTTTAAACATATTTTATAACTTTATAGAGATTAGATTCAATATTTTATATTCCTTTATAATCGTTTAGTCATTTACCTGTTCAGGATGTAGATCTACCTTGTAGGAAGGCTTTAATAAACCATTACTTTTCATAGGGCTCTGTGTTCAGAGAAGTTAATGACAACATATTTTATTGTAAATGGGGGGGGGGACATTTAATAGATATAAAAGGACTCATGATCCTGTGTTCAGATTCCCACTAATCAAACAAAACACACAGACTTGCAGATATTGTCTCATATCATTTCAAATGAAATCATAAAAATAAAACAATATACTTGCTACTGCTTTAATGATAATAATAAAAAAAGTATTTGATTACTTTTTTGTAAACGTGCGAATTATTGATAGTTTTTAATTTTCCACACTTCATGATCACATTTTTAATGTTTATTTTATATATGAGGATTCTTCTGATATCTGGCAACAGTCTGAACAGCAAACAGTAATGTGTGTGTCCATCTGAAAAAGAAAGTCTGGAACACAGAAGTAACAGGTTTAGTGCAGGTGGAACCATGTAGCAGAAACTTCACTATAGTTTAACATTTAAGTATAATATATGCTTATATTAAACGTATAACAAGTCTAGTTGGTTATCTTATAACTGTAATAGTAATTGTAGTCCTAAATCATTTCAGTAAAAGAGTTTATATCACCGGCAGTGTAAAGTTATCTTCAAACTTTGACTTTATATTTAGGTCTATATGGATCATCATCAGCAGGATTCCAAAATGAGCAGGCTTCTAAGATGAGAGGTCCACCCAGTAGTAGCACATCAGGATGAATCACAGGAATCAGAAAGCAGAATGATCAGTGGTGTTTCAGAAGTAGCATGTGTACCTCATCAAAACACAGGGAGAGAGAGAGAGAGAGAGAGAGAGAGAAGGGGGGGGGGTTGTTAGGTATGCTCAAAGCAGTGTAATCGTTAAAGGAGACAGTTTATTAGTGCTGACAGCAAACATGGACCCCGCATGACAGACTATGGCAGTATAACTGTAAAGAGAAAACCAGAAGGAAGACAGATATGAGGGCACCCTGTAACATCAGCCACTCCACTGTCGACAGACCTGGGTCAGCATGTAAGAGTGAGGGAGTGAAAGAATCCATACATCACAGTTTACCAGAACTCTCTATACCTGAGAACCCCCAGGTCTGATCCTTTACTCAATAAAAGGCTATTAACAAAACTTAAAAACAGACTGTGCCTGAGTCCCAAACATTAACTGGAGGGTTATTCCATAACTGTGGGCTTTGTAAGAGAAACATCTGCCCCTACAGTAGTCTTCATTATTCGAGGTATCACTAAGCAGCATGCACCTTTTGAAACAACAAGAATTTCACTAAGATAATGTGGTGCAAGACCATTAAGTCCTTTATAGGTTAAAATTTTATATTCAATGTGAAATTGATTTGGGAGCCAGTGCAATGTAGATAAGATAGGGGTGATATGCTCATGTCTTCTGGTTCTAGTAAGGACTCTTGCCTCTGCGTTCTGGACTACCTGGAGCTTGTTTACTTACCAATTAGAACATTCAGACAGCAACACATTACAATAATCTAATCTTGAGGTAAAAAAAAACATGAAAAGGTTTTTCTGCATCATGCAGTGACATCTAATTTCTTATTTTAATAATGTTCTTGAGATGAAAGAAGGCTGACTGTGTAATATTATCTACATGAATTTCAAATGAAAGTCAATAATCACACCAGGGTCCTTTACTGCTGCACATGATGAAACTGAAACCCATCCAAAGTTACTACGTAATCAGAAACCTTATTTCTAGCTGCCTAAGGTTCAATGATGATTCTCAGGCTCAGGGACCACTTTTGATCTTGTTTTTGAGTTCTACATACATTTTTCTTTAATATCAAATTTTTGAGCGCTGTGTTATTTCTCAGTTTTGTTCATTTTGAGGTACATTTTGATTTTTGAGGTACAAAAAGGGTTTTAGACAGTTTTAGTTGTGCAAATTGTCATTTAACTTTGCATACAGTGAATCTTTAAATGGAAAAAAAAGAATTTCAATGGTTCTCTTAAAATAGCAAAAACAGCTTACAGTCACAGCTTTTGTTCTTGGCATCCATCTGTCTTGAAAGACAAAAGAGATTGCACATTTGCAGTCAGTCTGTGGTGGAAGTACATCACCTGCTGTGGCTGTAGAAACCAATTCTTGAGCGGCAGGCCTTGTCATAGTTGCTGCAGGTGAAGAACTTGTCATGTGTAAGTGCTGACTCTTCTCTCTCTTGTCTGCTTGCTCTTCTTTCTTCCTACTCCAGTCACAGCAAACAAATCAATACATACATTTTATAAATATATAGTAAAAATAAATATTACTAAAAATGAAATATGTATATAAAAGTGGTCCTGAGGTATGTATATAAAACTGGTAACTGAGTAACACCATGTTGTAGCGTGGAAAGCACAGCTTTTCAGCATGTTTCCAGCTTTGACTTCCCTTAAAGCACACTTATGCAGGCACAAATTTATTCTTGTGCTTCTCATAAACATCAGAAAGCAGGTTTGATTTGATTTACTTGAAATATGGTCCATATTTCTCCCCGTCTTCTCACGCTAAATATACAGTGTTCATTATTGGTCCGAATCTGTCCTACAACCCGAATTCTGGAAAAGTTGGGACGTTCTTTAAATTTGAATAAAATGAAAACTAAAAGAATTTCAAATCACATGAGTCAGATTGTTAGGACCCAGTCTAGGTTGAACTGTAACATGTGGGATATATATATATATATATATATGTATATGTGGGTTTTATATATATATATATATATATATATATATATATATATATATCTACACTGCTCAAAAAAATAAAGGGAACATTTAACACAATGTAACTCCAAGTCAATCACACTTCTGTGAAATCAAACTGTCCACTTAGGAAGCAACACTGATTGACAAT
>JBCNYH010000021.1:11978623-11988750 GCA_039654325.1 Tandanus tandanus
TACTATGTAAAGCTGCTTTGTGACAATGTCAATTGTAAAAAGCGCTATACAAATAAAACTGAATTGAATTGAAATATTGAACTGAGATTTTGGATTTGGGGTTTTCATAAGCTTTAAGATATATTCATCAAAATTTTAAGAAATAAAGGCTTGAAATATTTCAAATTGCATGTAATGAGTCTATATAATATATTAGTTTCACCTTTTGAGTTGAATTACTGAAATAAATGAACTTGCATGATATTCTAGTTTTTTAAGTTTCATCGGTAACTCCCAAACTGTATGTCACTGTCAGGGTTAGAGAGGCAAAAATAGAACCGAAGTGCAGACTCTTACAAAAATCGAGAAAAAACCCAACGCGAGAGGGGGATAAAAACAGATTGAATACAGGTGTGAGCTCAAATTGGCTGAAACAAAAAACAGGAAGTAGGGGCGGAGCAAAACGAGTACATGGTGGACCAAAACAAAAACAAATAACAGAAATGGCCACCGGAGGGCGGCAATTAACCAAGTCTTAGACGGATGCTGACAGTCACACATTAAAAAAACTTTTATTTACATGTTCACTGGAGTGAGATGAATTATCCTGTTTTCCTTTTTTGTAAGTCCTAAGTCATTTTAGCAAAAGAGTTTATATCACCAACGGTGAAAAGTCAACTTCAAAGTCTCCAAGTGCACATCTAGGTCCATATGGATCATCATAAGCAGGAGCTAGGGGCTTCCATGATGAGAACTCCAGCCAACAACCGGCATCCCAGAAGCAGCATGAACACCACAACTCTGCAAAAACACACAGAGAGAGAGAGCAAGGTTGTTAGATATACTCATAACAGTGTAATGGAAAAAGAAGAGAGTTTATTAGTGCTAAGTGCAAGCAAAGACTCCGGCATGACTGACTATGGCAGCATAACTAAAAAGAGAAAAACCAGAAGGACGGCAGACATGAGGGCACCCTGTGATGGACCTGGGTGAGCCTATGAGAGTGAGGGAGTGACAGAATCCCAACATCACAGTTTAACAGAAGTCTCTATGCCTGAGAACCCCCAGATCTGCTCCTTTACCTAATAAAAGGCTATTAACAAAATGCTTGACTAAACAAGTAAGTTTCCAGCCTAGTCTTAAACACAGAAACTGTGTCTGAGTCAGTCACGAACATTAACTGGAAGGCTGTTCCATAACTGTGGGGCTTTGTAAGAGAAAGCTCCACCCCCTGCAGTAGTCTTCATTATTTAAGGTATCACTAAGCAGCCTGCACCTTTTGATGTAAGTGTGCGTGGTGGATCATAAACGACAAGAGGTTCGTTAAGATAATGTGGTGCAAAACCATTCACTGCTTTATAGGTTAAAAGTATTTTTAGGCCCGTCACACATTGACGATTTAGCCAGCACATGCCGTAATATGAGAAATTTGGCGAATATGGTTGTGTAGGTCGAATAAGTTATGGGTAAGTTTTGTGTAAGTTAACAGCACGCTGGTATAAGTCATAGTATGGTGAGGTCATTGAAAAATCTTTTGCATGCACAAAATGTTCAATGTATACTAGTGTTTGGCTCCTACATTCCACATACGCTGGCCATAAGTTGTAGGTAAGTTACACATTCGTTCACACACGTTATTTGTAAGTTACTCATAAGCTGAATATAATGACAAGCATACTTTGAACCTACGTATAACTTATACCAATGATGTTGGTACCGTACGCAACTTATGGCCAACGATAGTCTAACTTATGCAGCAGTGTATCCCGACAATCAATCACGTGACGTAGCCTATAAAAGGCAACCGCTTACAGATTCAAATCAGATCCGCACTAGACATCGTAGTATCCACATCATCATCATGCTGAAGAAATCAATGAGGTCATGCTGATGTTGGAGGACAGCTAGTAGGTATTCTCATCTGAGCCTTGCAGGATCCTCTATCTCTCGGTGACATGGACATCTGCTCCCCATGGAGTCTTGAGAAGTACTGATCAGTTCCTCGTTTGAACCAACACCAATCCCCCAAACACTGCCAATACACCCATTATACACTAGCTGTAGGTTAGAAAGACATTCAGTAAAGTTCTGTGGTCATCCGAAACATGTCATATATGTCTACGTAAGATAAGTTTTTTTATGTCTACATTGAGATGTTTGATATAAGTTATCTATAAGTTTTGAGAGGTTGTGGATAAGTTACTAATAAATTATGCATACATTGAAAACTGGAATAACATTGATAGTTCAGCATATGCCAGGATTCTATAGAAATTTGTCAAACGTAGGTATAAGTTCTGCAAATTGTTAATATGTGACAGGGGCCATATATTCGATATAAAATTTAATTGGGAGCCAGTGCAGTGTAGATAGGATAGGGGTGATATGCTTATCATCTTCTGGATCTAGTAAGGACTTTTCTGCTTCATTTTGGACTAACTGGAGCTTGCTTGTGCACCTATTAAAATATCCAGACAGTAACACTTTACAATAATCTAATCTCAAGGTAACAAATGCATGAACAAGTTTTTCTGCATCATGCAGTGACATCATATTTTTTATTTTAGTAATATTCATAGTGAAGAGAATTTTATAAAAGTGATTCAAGTCTCAGATGTTGTCATAGAAGTTTTGGATGCTAAAGACCCATTAGGCTGTTGCTGTCCTCAGGTTGTCTATAGTGGAACCAATAAGAAAATTATTCTTGTTCTCAATAAAATTGACCCGGTGCCCAAGAACATTGTGAAAAAGTGGATTAAGTATCTTCGCAATAAGTTCTCCACAGTGGCCTTCAAAGCTTCCACCCAGCCTCAGAAGAACTTGAAATGTAGTCATGTGCCTGTGAGCCAGGCCACTACGGAACTCTTGGGGAGCAGTGCATGTGTGGGGGCTGACTGTCTGTCGAAGCTGCTCGAGACCAACATAAGACCAACATAACCATAGAAGTAGCTGGATTTCTGAATGCGGAAAGAGCAGTTTGTACTGTAGGAGCTACACCTGGTGTAAAAAAGTGCCTACAAGAGGTGCAAATAGACAAATGTATTAAGATTTTGGACTGTCCTGGTATTGTCATGATTTCAAGCAGTGATGCTGGTGTAATTCTTTGGAACTGTGTGAAAATTGAACAGTTAGTTGACCCTGTCACAGCAGTTGAAGCCATTTTATGACACCGCAGTAAAAAACAGATTATGGACCATTTTGGTGTTCCAGATTTTCACATGATGCTCAAATTTCTGGCACTGCTTACCCATCGTCAGGGCAAGCTGAAAAAAGGGGTCTGCCTGACACTGACCAAGCTGCCAAGAGCATTCTCGTTGACTGGACAGCGTCAACTACTTTACACATCCTCCAGAATCCCACGTACTACCAACACATTCCAGTGCTCAGATTTTAACTGAAAAGAGCAAGGAGTTTGAATGGGATGAGCTGAAAAAGGGCAATCAAGAGACCTTAGCTGAATGTAACCCAGGAAATGCTGAGATGGCGTTTTGCATAACCACATCAGGAATGACTGAAACTTGGTGAGTATATTCTAGGGCCACTCCTGCAGCCATCTCTACAAGGGTGTTGTGATTGCTCTAAGTGCACAGGGCCTATTCTCCTAACAATGACCAGGTTTAGAATTGGAAATAGTTAGATTCAAGTGAATACAATGAATTTTACAGCACAGACAGTCACTGCTTCGTAGATCTCAAATACCAAAAATGGCACATGTGCACCACCAGACTATAGAGAGGGACTTGTTAGTTAGGGACAAATTAGTCAGCGAATAGAGGAGAAAAATTAAAAAATAACTAGAACTGCATGGAGATACAAACGGGATGTATCTCCATGCAGTTCTAGTTATTTTAAATTTTTTATTTTTCTCCTCTATTCGCTGACTAATTTGACAGGCATTTATCTTGCTTAAAAAGTCCTAATATTTGTCACAATCATCAGAAGTGGTGGGAAATTCAAAGTTTTCAAAGTGATTTAACTGGCTATGGTCCAGGACCTTAATAGTGCCCCCTAGAAGAGGCCCTAATTTTTACAAAGTTTGTCAGATTTGCACAAGATTTTGTGCGATTGTGTTCATCATAAACCTAAAAGTTCACATTATTTTTGGCTTTGCCTAATGGGAAGTCAGGCATATCAAATGGAATGTGGAATTTAAAAAAAAATCTTGCAGGGTTTTGAGGGGCTTGAGATTGCTAAAACTGGAACTTGACAGCAGGATTTCTTCTAGGAATATTTTTATTTGATTTGCCTATTCCCATAAGATGGCCTCATATGCTACATAGCACCACCTAGTCTGAAAATGCAGATTTGACACCCTGAAAATGCTCAAAAGCTCCTTTCTTGTTCAGTCAGTTGTTTTAGGGGTGGCTAGTCGACTTCATAGCACCCTTTAACATTGATCGCAATTGTCAACTGCAATTGCCTTTGACATTTTTGAAATGCAACAAAAATTACCTGAGGTTCATGAGCTTTGGAGGGATGATTATTCTCATGATTGCTGACATTTTTCTTATTGGCTTGTATTAGATCCACCCACTCGTAAGTCAGCCTTTTTGGAATTAATGCTTTTTGTTCACCCTTTTTATGCTCTCTTTTGCACTTCTCCTGAGAAATTTATAACATTTTCTTGAAACCTTGTTCAAATTAACTCCAGACACATGAGATGATAAATTACGAAGGAGAAGTTGATATTTTAAAGCATGGCATGATGTCGTCTACCTCACAGCAAGGTTCTGGGTTTGAGTCCTGGGCTCAGCAAGGTGTGGACTTTTTATGTGCTCCCTATGCTTGCGTGGTTTTTCTCTAGATACTTTGGTTTCCTCCCTCAGTCCAAAGACATGCACATTAGGCTAATTGGCCTAAAAGCCTCTATGTGACCCTTATAGGATTAATCACTTTGGCAAATTAGTGAGAAAGAGTAGTTGTGACAAAGTTTCTCTGATGTCTCTCTGATGTTTCGTAAAAAAATAAATAAATAAATGTCCTGATGATGAGTAACATTTTTTTTCTCAACATGCCAGTATTCAGCCATAGTCATAATGGCATAAATTGGCAATGGGAAATGATATGTTTCATACTGATATATTCTCTAAGTGGCTTGACCAGATTCACCTCAAATATAACCATCATAGACCCTGTGGCTGCCACTTCCCCAACAGGCGCAGGGTGCAGTTTTATTATTATTATTATTATTATTATTATTATTATTATTATTAGGGGACCAAATGTCTTGTTTTTACTCGGTTTATTATTATTTTTTAGGGAATCTGTTTTTACTCAGTAAACTCAGTTCATTAAATCCTTCTGCCACTTTTTTTTGTCAACCATAAAACCAAAACTGTGCAACAAAAAGAGTCAGCAAATTTGGTAGCATGGTAGAGAGTTGTTTTCTAAACCAGACAATCCAATTTTGTTTACATAGGTTACATGACCTGGCAGCTATCGTTGATTCACCATTTTCAAAAGCTCCACCTGTTTGAACTGTTTGAAGAAAATTCATAAAACTTGGTTAACAGCTCAACTCCTTACAAGAAGCAGTTTTGCCTCTTGAAACCTTAAAGTCTGCTATATTGGATTCTGAGCAAATTTGCATGATTATGATTTTTGCAAAAAAATCTTTAGCAAAAAAAAACAAAAGAAAAGAAAAGTTGCTTGGTCAAAAAACATAGCTGTCACAAGATAATAAAGCTGTGACATTTTGTAATTAATATGCAAATGTGCCAATATCATTCACCATTGTATCAATCATTCTAAAATTTGAAAGTACACAATGACAGGGACTTAGTGACATGTCAAAAAACACTGATTTCATGTACGCTTGAACACACACTTTTAAGCCAATATTTAAAATGTAAAAATATATTTAAAAATTATCATCTCAGGAACCAATACATCAACTGATTTGGTGTATTGGATGAATTGTAGGGACTTTGGGGGTATATTCTAACTAAATTGTGAAGAAAAAGTTGCTATGTCAAAGAACATTAAAGTAATGCGTCAATCAATTTGTATTGGTCACATAATGTGATTTTTGTACATTTAATTCTCATATGCTTTAAAACTGCCAGCCTGATCTACACAAAACTTGGTATGTAAAGCCCATCTGCTATCCTCTGCCTATGTAATGAAAAAAAGGTGCTATATAAACACTATGGTCACCACAAAACAAATTTTCATCCACTATGACAAGGCCTTATTGACCGGATATTTTAAATTTGAAAGCAATTGCTTAAAACCACAGATTCTACAAGTATATTTTAAAATTGTCTTCTTCACTCACTCACTCACTCACTCACTCACTCACTCACTCATTTGCTGAACCACTTAATCCATTCCTACTACTAGGGAAGTGGGGAGGCTGGAGCCTATCTTAGCCAACACTGGGTGAAGGCGAAGTACACATTGCAGGGCAACAGACACATAACCATTTATATTCACACCAAGGGGCACTTTGGAACAGCCAATTAGCCTAATGTGCATGTTTTTGGTGTGAGGGAAGAAATCCACGGAAGCACGGGTAGAACATTCAAACTCTACACAGTAAGGCCCAAGCCTGGTACTTGAACCCAGGACATTCTTGCTGTAAGGTGGATGTGCTAACCACTATGCCACTGTACCACCCAAAATTGTCATGTAATTTCAATTGATGAAAACTTGCACTTATAACACATTTTCGAAGGAAAGATTGCTACATCAAAGAACATTAGAGCAGGGTGCCAATCAAATTGTAATGGAGACATAATGCATTTTTTATGCTCATATGCTTCTAAACTGCTGGCCTGATCAACACCAAACCTTGTATGTAAAACCCTTTTACAAACTTCTGTCTACATGAAGAAAAAAGGTGCTACATAAAATAAAACATTGCCGCCACAAGCCAATGAATTTGAAACATTTTCTAAATGTTAGAAAAGCAAGCAGCTATATTTCTACATGAAATGGGAGGGGCAGTTTCTAATACTGGTAAAGAAGATTGTAGCGAAGATGTAAAATATACATGAGATGGGTCAGACATATACTTTGAACAAACTTGCTTCCCTGCTAAAACATGATGACATTATCAGATGAGGAAATCAACAAAACTTGTGAGGCTGTTAGAGAATTTGATCTGTTCTCTGCATTTTACCAATAAGGACAACATATTTGAGAACTGAGTCTTTAAAAAAATACTATGTTGAGTTCAGGAATTGTGTAGGAAAAGATGAGAACAAAAAATATGCTGGGTTTAGATAGGTTTGTCTATTATGTGCCTTTGAGAGAGACTTAATTTTTTTTTTTTTGACTGAATGTGACAGATGTTTTAAGTGACATTAATGATGGTCAGATATTCAAATGCAGTCTTTGTTTGTTTGTTTGTTTTTTTGTCAGAATTCATCATGTTGAAAGCTGGAACTTTACCAGGCTGCCTTTGAGGTCATGAGCCCTTTAGGCCTTGCACAGACATAATATAAAGTATTTCACTTGTTTTATTGTGTAGAGAGAAAATTTCAAAATATTTTCTCAGAATTACTAGCACAAATGAAGAAATTGCAGGAAAATTAAGTTGAAGTATCCAAAGAAAAAGTAGTCAAAAAAAACTTGTACTGCATTGCACTGGTGGTTTCTCTGAAATTATTAGTTACACTTAGCATTTTTTTAGATACTGCTCTATTACCTGACCTAATTTTCAGGGATTTGATCCAGATCTGTGCAGACCATTGAGAGCTACAGTTGTGCTGTTCACCACCTCCAGACTAAAGACACACCAGACATGGATGGAATAAAATTCAAGTCAATATTAAAATTTTTCAGTAAAAGAGTTTATATCACCAGCAGTGTAAAGTCATCTTCACAGTTTCTGAGTGTATATTAAGGTCCATATGGATTATCATCAGCAGGAGCGAAGGGCTTCTAAGATGAGAACTCCAACCAGTAGTAGCACATCAGAACGGATCACAGGATTCAGAGAACAGAAAGATCACGGTCACTGGTATACAATATACATGTATACAATGATATGTTTCCTTAAGTGAGCTATTGGATCTTTGGTATCATGATGCTGGCGTTTACATAATGCCACCAACATTTAAAATTAGTAACAACCGTCATGACAATAAGGATAATGGGACCTGACATTATGCTTCTGGTAAAAATACATTAGACTCAAAGACAGAACCATCTTGCTGTGAGGTGGACATTTCATCCACTACGCCACCATGCCAAATGCATCTTAAACGTGCCATACCTACAAAATGCTTGATTGCAGTTTTCCTCTAAGCACTACAGCACAACAAACAGTGTGGTTTATTCAAATTAGTCTCCAATAAAGCAGATAACCCCTCAATGTTTTAACTGCCTTTCCACTGAAATTACAGCTAAACATTTTGTTGATAAAGCAAGCTTAAGTATACTTACCTAGCATAAGTTCCCAAAACTTCAAATGTTTATTTGATGATTTTAGCTGATATTAACCTAACATACATAAAACAACTGGCAAGGTTTTTAAAAATACAACACAAAACTACAAACAGGAAAACAGAAATTAATTAGGAATAAACACCCAAACTGACCTACAAAACATAAAATATCATCAATGTAACATCAACTGAGGTTGTGTTGTTGTTATTTGTTTAACATATGACAGTAAGAAAATTACAGTTATGTACTTTTTTCCCTTTAAGTTGGATTAATGCAATGTATTTCTGAAAGCAAAATATTTTATTTTACAGCCTGTAATTTGACTGTATTTTTTTACATTTTAATTATTTGTAATTTTTTTTTTTTACTGTAGTTTTCACAGACATTTTTTCAGTGGTTTGTGTATCTTATGCCATGCAGTTACTTTGTTCTGTTGAGTGCTCTTATTTTGTTGTTTCCCCTATTTCCTTTTAAGGTTTATCTGCTGGTTTAAAGGGACAGCACTTTAAGATTAGTATTCCTGTTTTTTCTGATTGGTTTTCTCAAGTTTATTAAATATCTCACACCTGCACCCTCACCCTCATGAAAAGCCATCCACCTTATATTATTCATTCATTCATTCATTTTTTTAGCAGATTAATCCTAATAAAGGTCACGGGGACATCTTAGCTGACTCTGGGCAAGGGCGGGGTACACCCTGTGCAGCTCACCAGGCAATTGCAGGGCAGAAACACACTGACAGCAATCCAATTGCCTACTCTTTTCGAACGACAGCAATGGTTCTTTTACATACCTCTCACCATAGACAGTGAGAGACATGGATGGCCTTTGATAACCCAGTTAGCTGCACTGCTAATTATTTAGAATAAATTCAAAATGTACTGTAGATGTGGTGAAAGCAAGTAATATCCATAGCAATGACATTAAAACTCCAGAAACTGAGTGACACAAATGACAAGTGGTGTTATGGTGGTGAATGAATGTGACATCGGTTTGTGTCTGATTGCTCCAGATAGGCTTATCATACACAGGCATGCTGGGCAGGAAGTCATCTCGCTTACATACTCACCAGCATGTTTCATGTCTTAATCACTCAAGGTATAAATGACAAATGGCAAATTTTTCACACTTATTTATAAAGATTAACAGCATCATAATATCACTTACAATAGGAGTTGCAATGCATTTTAATAATGTGCTTTTTATAATGTGGATTATTTAAGTTAGTACAGATCTAAGCTTGTTTAATAGTATTATTTATTATATCTTTGCAATTCACAAGTAGTAAAGTTTTAGAAATGGTAACATACACATTCCTGATATACTATAATAATATTAATAGTAATAATAATAATAGTAATAATAATATGCTATTATCTTTTAATAACCAACTGGCTACAATAGCCTTACTGTATACGTTGATAGGGGAGTAGGGGAGACTCCACTGATAATGACGTCATCATTGGTATAATACTCAGAGTAAGCTCTCATAGTTATCTTCTGTTTAGAAGTGTGAGTCTGATCACCATGCGTGAGATTATTCATCTACAGATCGGACAGTGTGGGAATCAGATCAGTTCAAAGGTATGTGATAGCCAAATTATTTTAATTTCATTGACACTTTTACCCATGAGTAAGTTCTAATGACTAAAAGCTTTTAAAGTGTTAAGATATTCAACCACCCCTCCTTGAATCGCCACCTTATCGTGGTGGAGGGGTTTGCGTGTCCTAATGATCCTGGGAGCTATGTTGTC
>JBCNYH010000021.1:12025116-12040332 GCA_039654325.1 Tandanus tandanus
TTTACTATGTAAAGCTGCTTTGTGACAATGTCAATTGTAAAAAGCGCTATACAAATAAAACTGAATTGAATTGAAAAAACTGTAGGACTCGACCATCAAATATCTTTTTTTATGCTGATGATGTGATTCTCTTGCTTAAAAATCTGTTCTGGACCTTTTAGATCTAATCGAGAATTTCGTTTACATTTCTGGTTACAAAATTAATAACTCACAATCCTCTATAATGCTTTTGAACCCAGAGGAAAAGGCAAATCCACCTAAATACACTCGCCTTTTTAGAAATGTGAATCATTTTACTTATCTGGGAATCCAAATTGACCCAAAACTGGAGGACATGGTGAAATATGATTACAGTCCAATTATGGCTGACACTTCAAAATCAGTGGAGAGATGGTTGAGTCTACAAATTTAATTGATTGGTAGAATAAATATACAAAAAATTAATGTCCTCCCTAAGGTTCTGTATTTGTTTTAAAATATCCTGTTCCTGCGGAATAATAGGCATCCCGGGCTCCGCTTGTCCACTTGCATTTTGAAGGAGGAGGGCTGCAGTGCAGTAATATGCTCTGGTATTATTGAGCAGCCCAATTAAGAACAGTAATGTTCTACTGCAGGAAGGCCCCCCGCATGAAGCCCCCTCTGCATTTCCCTCAAACTTCCATTTTCAACTTATATATATTCTGATAAATATAATAAACTCAAAAAGATTACACTTAATCCTATAGTTAAAAATATGATTGGTATATTGCATGTCACTCAGAGATATTTGAAAGAAATGTCTCCCCTTTCCATTTTTAGCCCAGTTTGGGGCAACAACTATTTTGCTTGAGGTATAGCTGACGGTGGTTTTAAAATGTGAGCAGACTTGGGGTTGGGACTGGTGAAAGATGTCTTTGGGAGAGTGGAAGGCTTTTAACCTTCGAACAGTTAGTCTCTGAATTGAATAACCCCCGAAAATTTTTTTCAAATACTTGCATCTCAGGAGTTTTTTCAGGTCTTACCGAAAGAATTTTACACAAAACCCCCGATGACTACTGTAGAAAAACTTCTAACTAAAAACCCCAAGGAATGAGATCTGAACTGTATGACTTGCTAATGACATCACCTCCTAATTCCTCTGCGGCTAAGCTTAATGCATGGAGTAATGACTTACAGGAGGAATTGACAATAGAATAATGGAGTAAAGCATGTAAGGTAGCCCAAACTTTTCTTCTAGAGAAGAAAAAGGCACACTGTCTATGGCAGTGGTCTTCAACCCTGTTCCTGGACATCTACCTTCCTGCAGGTTTTATCTCCAACCTTAACCATGCACACCTGAGTACCTGATTATTGCCTTGAAGTTCTTGAACATGTCAAATAAATAAAGTTTTTTTGAAGAGGTTAAAGTAGTAATACAGGAGACCTTGTCAATTAGTCTAATGAAACCTTACACAGAAAAAAGATTGTCAAACCAAGTATTTCACAATGGTTCAAAGAAGTGTCTATGTTTGCCATTGGGAAAAGAAAAAAGAAAAAAAAAAAATCACATATAGTCTAAAAGATAAACAAGAAATATTTCAGAAAGTGTGGGGGTGTTACATTCAGTATGTTAAAAACAATGATTTATCTTACTTACTGCATGAAATGGGGACAGCATAATAATCCCCTGTACAGGACCACAATCATACGTTGAAATCTGAAAAGATTATTCTAAAACACCTGGAAGGTCTCTCATGGACTCAATGTGTCTTTATTGAAGTTTATATTATATTAGTGTTTGTATATTGTTGGAATATGTATGTCAGTGTATCTTTTGTATTTCTATAAAATCTTCAAAAAATATATTGTTGAAGAAATAATGTGTTTGGATAACTAGCCATTTTTAATGCTAACAGCTAATGCTATTGATTTCATCATTGTTAACCTCCGAGCACCATACTTAAGAGAAACTGGTATAGCATCAATCTATTGTGTCACGAACATTGTGTCTGTCCGTGTACACATATGATCCCTGTGGCGATACAGTATTTTGCATGCCGGTATATAACCATTGCAATGGGAATGAATGTCTGAGTGATGGTAACTTCAACTCTATCTTCCCCTTCAAACTGTTACTTGTTTCAAAAAATAAAATACACTTTTTAATTAAAATAAAAAAATTTTTTTTAGCAAAATAAACAGAATTACATAGGCAGTAGCTATCTTAATTTTTTTAACTGGCAAAATAAACTACTGCCGCACAATGCCTTACTTATCTGAATAGAAAGGCTTTTAACCAAATCACATTGAGGAAGCGCATGACGTTTCTGGTGCGTATAACATGCTTACAGAAGCCTATCTAGTGGAATACCCTGTGGATATATTAGGTTTCCATTAAAGAAATCTTACCTCAATTGCCTAACATTTCCAAACAATATCAAAACTTTGGGGAGGGGGCAGCCATAACCTGATGGTTCCATGATCATCGTTGGCATCATCAAAACGACTTCACATTGATCAAGTTTTTCAGAGCTCTGCTTTTAGGCAGTGCCCAAATCTTTATATTACAATTTTTATCAGGTGTAATTTCATAAACTTTATGTTTGTCATGAAATTACCTACATTCCTGCTGCATTTCAGATTTTTTCAGATAAATCAGGTTTGTTATTTATTTGTCTGTTTAATTATTTATTCGAGTTTTCAGAAAATGTGCTATATTGTGATATACATCATATCAGGATATGAAATAAGTTTTGGTCATATCTCCAAAGGAAGATTAAAAAAGGTGGCAGCTTTATAGATTTTGGGATAACAGTTTGTAGTAATAACACTTAGTTTTACAGGTTTACAATTATGATGGTAATCTCAAATTATGTAATACAGATGAAATCTAGGATTACTGAAAGTTTTTCTTGAGAATACTGATTAGAGTAATGCACAGGTTCACAGTGTCTGTGAGTTTTGAGACTAATTAAATGCCATAAACAGTCTTTTGCCAGAGGCAATCCATATGATAAGAAATCGACAATGAAAGGAAATTACAAGACGCCTTAATGACACACATATGTAAGGACAGGGTTCTAATTCAAACAGTTGAAAACCTGGGGCTCAGAGAGTTGGTCAGGCCACCTCATCCCCAGGTATGTAATGCCTAAACTTAATGGAATTATATGGAAAATGCAGGGTCAGAATTTATTCCAAGTAAAAAAAGAAAATAATCAAACATGACGAAAGCATGGTATAATTATTTTAACCCATTAATTGAATTAATAGGAAAAAATACTATATCGTGATGTATACCAAAAAAACCCACTGGGCCATCGAGAGGGACTATAACTGCCTGCAATTGCAATTAGAAGTCCAAGCCCTAACACGGCTGGAACCCTATTGTAATTGCTCTGATTATTATTAGGGATCCAAACCATAGCAGGGCTGGAACTCTATTGTTTTCACATTTTAAAATTATTTTTCTCTTTTTTCTGGTAAATAAAATGTGTTGCACAGGTCAAACTACTGAGGTTTTGAAAGTTATTTACCACATGCAGGGTATTTAAAAAAATACACATTGGCCTACAGGGGGCACTACAGTAAAAAAAAAAGTTTTGGTCCATAACTTCCAAACTATCGAACGTTCAAAAAACTTAAATCCACGTGTTCACTGAACTGGGCTGAAGTAGCAAGTAAGGTGATGTAGCCATGCCCATTTCGGCCAAGAAATAGTTGGCAGAGGCAATCAATATGACAAGAAATCGCTATGATGGAAGGAAATTACACACATGATAACGACACGCATATGTAAGGACATGGTCCTGATTCATACCATTGAAAAGACTGGCTCAGATAGTTGGTTAGCACCCTTTATTTATCCCAGGTATGTAATGCCTAGATGCAAACATGTGACTGATGTGGAGTTGCCACGTTCATGGAGAATGCCAGGTCAGAATTTAAAAGCGAAACAACTATATGTGTCCCTTTTACTAAAACTTTTAAATTGTTTTCATGTTAAACTTGACGTTAGAGTATTTTGTAAACCTTTTTGACAGCTTTTTGAAATTAAACAAAAGCAAATCAGAAGGAAAACTCAAGCCTGTTTCATTTTTTAAATATACAAATTTTGGTTATGTTGTGATTGTTAAATTCCACTGACTACCTGAAGCCAGACTGTTCTGGTATTTTCATATTTGTAAAAATGTAAGTTACAAAATAATAAAATAAAAGAAAATAATTGATGAAACAAAGTATAATCATTTAAGCCATTAACTGAATTAATGGGAAAAAATACTACACTGTGGTATAGAGCTTTACCGTGATGAAGTTATTTATATCATGATTGAAAAGTTTTATCATACCACCCACCCCTAGTTGGGTCTATGTTCTGTAGGTAAGAACAGTGGCTACTTTTCTTAATGTGAAGAGAATAAACCAACCAAAGCCATGGTAGCAGTAAAGCACCATTAAGCTGGATGACGACTTTTAAAAAACAGTGGCGGCGGAAACAGCGGAGGAGGTTAACCTTAGCACGGAGAAATGGGAAATGACTCATATCATCATAAGTATGGGAGCACTTTACATTAAAGCCTTCAAAGAACAGCATCGGGTGCAAATGTGCACAGCTGAACTAGCAAGGAATGCCAGCAAAACATGCATGAACAGTTCACTGCATGAGCACCTGAAGAGGAAGCATATTGAGCCATGGTTGAAGGGGATTCACAGTAAATTCTAGCTGCCAATTTGTCAAGGTAAAATAATGAAAGTTCATGGCATGCTTCCTGAAGCTAAGCTGGACTGAATTGTTGTCCACTGCTTTCGTACCATATGACCACACAACATAAACACAAGAATACAACATTGGTCTAAACAGCCTATACACATATTCATCTCACCAGTACAGGAATCAGCCCATGGCAATCTCCCCTCGGCAAAAACCAGATAGATAAAGAATAAAAATAAAAAATGGAAACATCCCAAAGAGACCCCTAGGACAAGACCAAATACAGTGACTATAGGTGCCTATTGAGATCTTACATTTTAAACATGCAGGTGAGAGTTGAGAGTTAATTTTATGTCTTTTGTTTGGAGAGATTTGCAGACGGTGAAGAATTTTTAATCGCAGCAATCTGCCACGGTTACACACATTTTCTTTGTTTTAGTCTGTATCTTAGTCCATTTATTCTCATCGATATCTATACCAAGTACCTCTTGCCACGTTTGCATACCATCCTGTACATTTATCACATCAATCTGGCTTAAAATGTGCAGATATTTGAAAAAGTTATGCCTGGGGATGTTGTATTTTTCTAAAAGTCGTGTGAACGATAACATGCATGCACCTTGAAATAAATCATGCATCCACTTTATTCCTCAAGCCAATGGAGATGTTAGTTCAGACTTCCCTTCAAGCTTTGTTATAAACCATGCTTTTAATGTACAGATTATAGGGTTATTTTTAGAATGGCATCTGGCTGACTTTAAGTCTTTGCAGGTCAAAAGACCTAACAGAGAACCTGAGGTCTGTGACTCTTCTAAACTCAGCAAATCATATGTAGGATCCTCCTTGACCCATTCTGCTATAAATCTTAAAGGAGATGCTACGTGATACCAACTGATGTTAGGGAGATCTAGACCACCCTTTGAACTAGGAAGTTGTAGTTTCGCTATTTTTAGCCTGGGCTTTCTCTTGCTCCAGATGAAGTCACTCACCTTGATTTTTATATAACAGTTTGACCCATTCAATAAAATCCTCTCCCAAATTGAATTTATGTAAAACATTAAACAGGTACGACCAATCAAAACGGCCAAAGGCTTTTTCTGCATCCAATGAAATTATCATGCTATTAATTTCCTGTCTGACAAATATTGAAAACATAATGTAACAAAATTTTTTTTAAGTTTTGTTCATCTAAATTTTTTATTTGCTTATGGTTATTTACATTGCACTGATCACAAAAATGCCTTTAATTTCCTTGAAGTGTCAATGTTAGGCTCATAATGTCAAAATATTAATTATTCAAATATTTCAAATATAAGTCAGAAGTAAACACTTTTTCTAGCTTTTCTGCGATGTTCACTGTGGTTTTCACTTATCAGTCCCCAGATGTAGTTGCCCATCATATTGCAGCAGTCCCATCTGCCTTGATGCCTTCGCTCCATGGCTGCTATGTCTTGGTGAAATCGCTCCCCATGTTCCTCATTGATGTCTCCCATCAGTATTTTCAGAGCTCTCTTCATCTGGACGTTCTGGGACAGGAAAATCAGCACTGTGTGGAATAGGAGCAGTAGAGGATGGGATGCTTGTGTATAGAATGTTGACACGATTTTTTGGTGTTTTAGACGTAGAGATGTCCACCAAACAGAAATAGCAGTTGTCTGTATGATTCTTTGGCTCTCGCCACATCCTTGGAATCGCCAAGGGCATGGATCGACGATCGCCACGAAGCCATCCCTCCAAGTTTGATCTGCAGGTGCCACAAACAACATGTGGTGCCCATGTTTTGTCTTGATGACCAATTTTCATTTCATAATCGTGTTCATATGCGTTTGCATATTTTGTAGTGCTTTTGATTATATGTTTAACTTGTTTTTGGCTAATATAATAGCCACACTTTTGCTCACAATTGCTGAAGCCATTGTCCTATACATATAAACAGTAGTTCTAAAAGTAAATTATTACATGTAGAGCTCAAATATGTACTTCAGAGCTTAAATACACACACTCTGTGTCAAAAAAGGATCATCGTACTTAAGATTTCTTTCTTGTGCAAACATTGGGGGTACCTTAAATGACATTTTTGCCGTTTAGGACCATGTATTAAAAATGAAACTTCTGATTTAGTTTCTGAAAAAACTGACACTTAACAGAAACTAAGGCTAGATTTGTGCATTATATGACCACATAAGCTGGAAAATGACAAAAAAAAAAAAATAATTTTCTGTTACATTGTGTAATATGCAGAAGCCGCCTAACATTGTAACTAAAGCTTCTACCTTTGATAAAGCCCGTCTGATCCTCTTTAATGATCAAAGGTAAAAAGATCAATAGGCCTGTATGCTGAACAGTCCTCAGTTAACTTTCCTTTTTTCAGAATTAACGTAATATCGGCTTCTCTTAATGAGTGGGGGAGGCTACCAATGATGAAAGAAATATCCCAACATTTCTAAGAAGGGGTCTAAGTACATCTTGAAATTCTTCATAAGATTCACTGCTCAGGCTGTCAGGGCCTGGTGCCCTGCCATGCCTCCTCCCTGGAGATAGGAGCATTTAATTCATGTTTTTGGGCATCCAAAATGGTTGGAAGTGTTAATCCCTCTAAAAGTATTCCGTCCTATCTGAGACTCCCTGTTGTTGATCTGATATATATAAATGAACATAAAATTGCCTGAAAGTGTTAATATTTTTGTTATCAAAGTGACGGGTGCCAATCACGTCTAAAAGTGAAGCTATCACTGGAGGGTCTCTTAATTTTGGTCAAATGAGATAAGTACTTACTAGGCTTATCACCATTTCCATATTGCCTTTGCTTTGAGAAGAGGAGAGCACTCTTATTCTGCTGGGCCAGCAAAGCAGAGCAGCTTGTATTGCGCATTTTCTCTGTAACAGTAACGGATCTGACGTTGAGTATAGTGCATTTTTAATATCTGCCAGTTGTTTTTAAATTTTCAGTTGTTTTAATTGTTTTCTTTTCGAGGCCGAGTAGGCTATAACTATACCCCTAATATATGCTTTGGCAGTTTACCACAATTGGGAGGAGTTGCTAGTAGAATGAAATGTAATGGACAAAAATATCTTAAATTCACTTTTCAGATTCAAGAAGCAAAATTGCATGATCACTAACTACAATGTTGCCTATTGAGCATGAAATCACAGATTGCATCACCAACTGGGGTACGAAAAAATAGTCAACCCATGTGTGGCACTTGTGAGGAGGGGAGTAGAAGGTGAAATCTCTATAACATGGATTGCTGTTCTGTGGGGCACCTCTGCTAGGGCCTAGTGTGTTTCTCACACCATGTACAAACAAAGCAAGTGATATAACCCACTAGACTGGGATTCACAGCAACACCTAATTATTACATGATAAATTTCCCAATTATATGTCTCTAAATGTAAAACATAATCTCTTAAACAAGTTGAACTTACACTAAATGAACACTGGTGTATAATTAAGCAAGGTGGACACTTAAAGGTGTACTATGATAATCAGTCATTCACGTGGATGTAAGATGAACCATAAAAGATTAGTCACAAGTGTGTATGGCCCATTGTCCAAACTTATCTCTCATATGGTCGGAGAATCTGCCATTCCTGGTGTGCAGAACTAATTCAGATCAGAGCCTCTGTCGGGGAAAGAAAGGTTTTTTGGCGCCATTAAGTGACACTTGTAGCTTTGCTGGAAAACGCATTGGAGTAATAAACGGTGATTTGCTAAAGATGTTTGGCTTGATTAAATTCTTTCAGTTTACGAAGTACTGCAGCCGACAGGCCGTGGTAAAATAATATTTTTCTTCTGTCCAGAATAATATCTCCATCTGCTGATTTTCGCCGTACCGCTGCCATCACCCTCTGTTTGTCCGAGAACGTGTGGAGCCACAATGATGACCGGACACTGGTCAAAACCAGGCCTGGGCACCAGGAAGTGGTGAGCCTTCTCTAGCTTAACTTGGCTCCCTTTAGCATTTATGCTGAGAAAATCCGGTAGCCAATGTTCAAAGAAGTCCAAAGCATTCTTCCCGTCCATGCTCTCCTCCAGGTCATCTATGTGGTCGAGGAGGGATTTAACTTCTCTCCAGAGCTACTATTCTGTTAGCCTGTAACTCATTATCGGTTTCAAGCTGTAGTATTCTCGCCTCAGCTTCATCCAAACACTCATTGGCAGCGGTAGTGTGAGAGAGGACTGTTTCAGATAAAGGCTCGAGTTTGTTGTTGATACCCCCCATTAGTTTAGTGGGTAGGCAAGACTGGGTTCCAGTTCTGTCTCCTCACCGTCTTCCTCTTGCTCGCTGTCATGTTGAGCTAGCTCTGCAACTGTGTTTTTTGCAGAACTGTTCAAGAGCCAAGAGTCATACTACTACACTTGCATTTAAAAAAAAAAAAACACGGTTTGAGAGAGAAATGTAAAATATATGAAGGGCATTGACGGAGCTCCCGTAAAATCGACTGTCTCCTAGGCCCCAGCCACTCCATCAATGAGAGAATACCAGCTGTCTGCTTCTTAGTTTGTGGATACGTTTGGGTGTTTTGGGTCATTGTCCTGTTGTAGGAGGAAAGTAGCTCCAATCAAGCACCACACACACAGGGTATGGCATGGTGTTGCAAAAAAGAAATAGCCTTCCTTGCACAAAGACCTTTTTACCCTGAGCAACTCTCCCACTTTACCACCACCAAAGCACCCCAGACATTACCCCCACTATGTTTGTCAGATGGTGTCAAGTACTCCTCCAGCATCTTGTCCTCTATTTTGCACCTTAAAAATGTTCTTCCTTCTGACCCAAACATCTTGAACTTAGATTCATCTATCTAGAGCACCTTTTCCCCCAAATCATCCTCTGCCCAATTTCTGAGTCCTGTTGCCTGTCTTAATATTTTCCCTTTACTGAGCAGTCTCAGTTTCACTGAAGTTGAGACAAGTGTTTTGCAGGTACTATTTAATGAAGCTGCAAATTGAGGACCTGCCAGGCATTTGTTGCTTAAGCTAGAGACTTTGGTGTACTTGTCCTCTTGCTCAGTTGTGCACTAGGATCTCTTCTTTTTAGACTTCCATTTCTACCCTGATTAAAGCCAGTTTGTGTTGTTTTGTGAAGGGAGCAGTACACACCATTGTATGAGCTCTTCATTTTCTTGGCAGATTCTCTCATATCCTTCATTTCTCAGACAAATATACTGACGAATTTCAGGAAAATTGTGAGTTTATAATCCAAAATACAAATGCTGATTAACCAGATATTTAACTAGCCTAAAGAATAGGCACACAATAGTTTCCATCTGATATAACTGCAAAAGGGTTTTCTAATGATCAATTAGGCTTTTAAAATAAACTTGCATTCGCTAACACAATGTGCCACTGGAACACAAGTATGACAAAATGGGCCTCTGTACATCTATGTAGATATTCCATTAAAAATCCACCAATAGCAGTCATTAAAATAGTTATCATTTTTAAAAATTGATTTTCTTTTAAAAACAAATTTCTAAGTGACCTTAAAAGGTGTCTGTTTTTAACTTAAAATGTAACACATCAACTAAAATGAAAATTTGAAGTACACAAAGTAAAATTATCTATACTAAATCAGGGTATACAAATTATACATTTATAGTAAATTATATATAAAATTAATTTATTTTCATTTTGTTATGCAAAAATTATTCATATTTTGACTTTAAAAAATTCGCTATATTCATCAGTTTTAACAAAGATGGGTTATTGGGAAGTTTGTATTATGGTACTATATCTAAAAGGTTTTTGTCCCTGGGTTCACCTTACTGGTGAACAGAGAGTGTCCCAAGGCCCGATGTTTTGTGTGGTTTTGAGGATTCAGTGGATACTATGTAGTACCAGCATGCAGGAAAAACTCAAAGGGACCTGTTCATTCAGTACATTGAAGGCTTAATTTTATTCCCACATAATGCTGCTGAGCCTCAAACTGACCAATTGAAGCAACCTTCAGATCTTAACACTGCCTCCAGACGTTTGTATAGTGGACACTATGCATGATGGGAACATTGCTTCAAGCACTTCCCTTATTATCCTGACATGCTCACCACTATGGAACGGGGAAAATGTGGACTCATCAGATCACATGATCTTTTCCATTGATTCAGATCCTGATCTTTAACAGCCGGAAGCCTTTTATTAGGGTTCCAAGCGCTGTCTATAAAGACAGTTGATGAGTTTAACAAAAGTTTGAAATAAAAAGATTTTTTTTCCCACAACAGGACAAAACAGTTATTATACCTAAATAACAATCTAACCAAACAAAGAAACTTAGCAAGTAATTTTTTGACAATATCATTCTTCACAAAAATACTATTTTCTCTTTATCCAATTTTATATTTTTTGCACCTTGGCTGTTTTTCATGTTGTATCAAGTTTTCTGTAGTTTCCACTGTTTGTGAGTAGTGTCCTCATACACCCTACCTCAACTCACCTTAGGCAGTGCATAATGTAAACTTTTATTTCCTATGTGAATTTGTTTACAAAGAAAATTTTATATATGTGTGAATGAATGAATGCATGAATGCATGCATACACACACACATACACATACACACTACTGTGCAAAAGTTTTAGGCACCCTATTTTGTTTTACTATAAACTTTGCTATAGATTTTTATTTTATAATTTGTATATTAGCAAGTTGGTACAAAAAACACTTTAGATTTCTAAACATTAGTTTTCCAGCACAAAATGAAATGTTACATAAAAAATGTTAGTACAGTGTGAGACCACTTTTCAGACAAAAATATAATGAAGTCTGCTGCGATTTACATGCAAATAAAGAATCAAGTGTGACAGACAACATTTCCAGGAGAACTGTGGCTGGTTCTATAGGACACCCGGTAGATACTGTACACAAAGGAATGGTGTAGAACAAAGATGCCTTATATTTACATATAAATTATGACATCAAATAAAATAAAATATTCTATAAAGCACAGGAAACTTTTACTGTTGACTGTCACACTTGATTCTTTATTTGCAAATCAATCAAATAAATAAATAAATAAATAAATAAATTCTTTATTTGCAAGTAAATAAAGTAGTGCATTAATTAAACAATAATATAATTATACACATGAATTCATTCATTAATTCACATGTTCTTAGTCTGAAATTCTCAAATTTAAATGAAATCCTTTCATAGAAACTTACATGTTACTGTCAACTCCATTTTTACATAGATGAGATCTAAATATATCTTAAGTGGATATATCTGTCTCTGACAAATTATGTTTAATATTTATCATTTTGCTACCGTTTACAATACAAATTGGATGCTAGTTGAACGTTTTTATCACAGAAGACAAGCCGAGCTGATGCACGCTGTGCATGGACATTCGGTTAAGAAAAAAACTAATTCCCACTGAAGTGGCGAATCTAGTTGCAAGGGTCATGCTGGGGGTCATGGAGGCAGGGAAAAGCATCAAGAACTGAGCTGATGCGCACACTGCGACTGGACGTTCAGTGAAGAAAAAAATATTGAACTAAATACCGCAGTCTAAACGTTCCTAATTGCCAGGGACGTGAAGGCAGGGAAAATAACGGCAGGCGCTTACAGAAAAATAGCATGTAAATAACAAAATAGCTGTATAGCGGTTGTGTAAAAAGGGCATGGCGCATGAAAAAAAGGCATGGCGATGCTAAAACAACAAAAAGAGGGAATTTAGAGCCCTGATATATATATATACATACATACACACACACACACACACACACACACACACACACATAAAGACAGTCTAGGCACTGATAATGTTGTACATGACTATTACAGGTGGAAACAGACGGATTTTAAATGGAATATCTACAAACATGCACAGAGGCCCATTTTCAGCAACTGTCATACTTGTGTTTCAATGGCACATAGTGTTAGCTTAGCCAAGTTTGTCAAGTTAAAAGCCAAATTGATAATTAGAAAACCCTTCTGCAATTATGTCACTGTAACTGAAGAAGATACTGAAGATCTCATACAACGGTGTGTACTACTACCTTCACAGAACATCACAAAATGGCTCTATTGAGAAATGGGAGACCCCTGTGCACAACTGAGCAAGAAGACAAGTACAGTACTTCAGTGTCTCTAGTCTGAGAAACAGACACTTAACAGTTTGTCAACTAGCAGCTTTATTAAATAGTACCTGCACTAGTCTCAACTTCAACAGTGAAGAGGCGATGCCAGGAGTTGCAAAGAAAAAAACATACCTGAGACTGGTCAATAAAAGGAAAGGATTAAGATGGGCAACTTGGGGTATGTTCACACTGCAAGCCCAAGTGGCCTGAAACTGATTCCCCCCCCCCCCTTATGTGACCCATATCTGATTTTTTCATGCCAGTGTGAACACCAACAAACACATCAAATTCGATCTTTCCAAATCAGATCTGGGCCACTTTCATATGCGGTACTAAATCGGATACAGATCGGATTTTTTGAAATGCGACCTCAGTCTGAACAGTAATGCGACCTGTATCGAAATTCAGTGCAACCTTGACATAACTCTTGGTCGACATTCATCATGATTATGAGAAGGCAGGAGCCCCCGAAGACAAAAAGAATACATACATACAGACTTCTCTACAGCGGTAGCAGCTATTTCTCCAAAAAAAAAGCCACAGCCAGAGATTTGGCTCTCTTTCTCTTCATTCTTCATCTCGTCATCTGCTGCCACATTTTTCTGCCTCCACTGCATAATAACTTTAAAATAAAACTGTCAACACTGACATCTCTCAACTCCACATTTGCCATCGACTTCTGTGCATTTTCACTTCCGTATACACCGTGCAACGCCAGACTCGTGTTTCTATTGCGCATGTGGGCCACATTGGGGCCTTAAACTGTTCACACTGCAGTCTGTTATAGGTCACAGCTCTAAAATAATATAAACAGTCACTCGAAAAAAATCGGACCTGGAAAAAATAAATCAGATTCAGGCCACTTGGCTTGCAGTGTGAACGTAGTGAAAGACATTGGACAAAGGAAGATTGTGGATACTGAAGTGCTATAGATAGATAAATCTAAAAATTAAAGATGTTTGGGGCACAAAGAACAACATTTGTAAGGTGCAGAATAAAGGAATAGATGCTGGAGGAGTGCATGACACCATCTGTCAAACATGGTGGGGGGAAATGTGATGGTCTGGGGGAGATTTGGTGGTGGTAAAGTGGGAGAGTTGTACAGGGTAAAAGGGACCTTGTACAAGGAAGGCTCTCACTCCATTTTGCAACACCATGTCATACCCTGTGGACGGTGATTGATTGGAGCCACTTTCCTCCTACAAAAGGACAATGACCCAAAACACTCATCAGTATGAAAGAACTATTTAGAAAAGAAGCAGTCAGCTGGCATTCTGTCAATAATGGAGTGGCCAGCGCAGTCACCAGATCATAAACCAATTAAGCTGCTGTGGGAGCAGCTTGACTGTATGGTACGAAAGGAGTGCCCATCAATCCAGTCCAACTTGTGGGAGGTGAAAGTTCCTTGAACTTTAGTTTACCTTGACAAATTGACAGATAGAATGACAAAGGTCTGCAACACTGTAATAGCTGCAAATGTAGAAATTTAAGCCAAAAAATTTTTTTACTTAAAGTAAAAAATTATTACTTTTAACCTTGACAATGTCTTGACTATATTTAATATTCACTATGCAACTCACTTGAAGAATACAAGTTTGTGTTTTTATGGAAAATGGGAAATTTTCTTGTTGACCCCAAACTTTCGAACGATAGTGCGTGTACCTCATTCTAGTCAATTAATGTTGTTCATATTTACAGAAATACACAGGGTAAATGGTACACAACTATTACCAAAAATTAATACAGATTTTTTTTTTTTTTAATGGATGGGTATCGGATCTGTACTGAAAGGTCAAACATCGATATAGGGGGAAAAAATGGTTTTGGATCATCTCTATTCCACACACACACACACTCGTCTTAATAATGACATTCATTCCTGAGGCAATGTGTTTACCTGGAATTCAGCTGAAATGAAATATGGGATGCGTGTCAGGCCATGTAGGCACTCTGACTTTTTTCTTAAAAACATTAAGAAGGTTAATCATTTCTTCAAACTGGATGCATATGAGAGGAGAAATGTGAATTTAAAGTTGTTGTTGTTTTAAGTCTTTGCATTAATGCAATCATGGTTTGTCGACAAGGACACCAATCGGACCAGGCCTTCAAAACATTTACTCTGAACAGACTGCCATAAAACTTCATCAAAACTTAGATAAGATTATTTTAACATCCTACCAATGGAAATGCTGGATTTCTGAAATGTGCCCCACCCACTTTCTGGATCTCATGTCCTGAGAGATTAAGAGAATATCTGATGATACATATAAATCAACCTTATTTCTGATTAGTGGAATTGTGTGTGTTAGGACTGAGGGTTCATCAAGACCAGAACCTGTGATCCAGGAAATACTAAAGAGTTCATAACCACAGTGCGTCACTTATCATACCCCTGTACTTTACTCTCTATTACACCATTTGGGACGCAGCCCAAGATAGCAATCCAACCTACTGAACAGTGAGAGGGTGAATG
>JBCNYH010000021.1:12054248-12065174 GCA_039654325.1 Tandanus tandanus
TCCTCTCCAATACTCCTGAATAGACTTTCCCGGGTAGGCTGAGGAGTGTGATTCCACGATAGTTGGAACACACCCTCTGGTTCCCTTTTTTAAAAAGGTGAACTACCACCCCGGTTTGCCTATCCAGAGACATGGACCCCGATGACCACATGATGTTGTAGAGACGTGTCAGCCAAGACCTACTACATCCAGAGCCTTGAGGTATTCATGGCGGATCTCATCTGATCTCAGTTTTTAACTACCTCGTCGACCTAAGCCCCAGTGATAGGCAGACCCCCCTCTGAACGCCCAGGCTCTTCCTCTTCCACAGAGGGCATGTTGGTGGGATTGAGGAGGTCCTCAAAGTATTCCTTCCACCTCCCGACAACATCCCTAGTCGAGGTGAGCAGTTTACCACTGTAAACAGTGTTTGTGGAGTACTGCTTCCCCCCTCCTGAGGCGCCGCATGGTAGTCCAGAACCTTTTCAAGGCCAACCTCACCGAACTCCTGCCACACCCGAGATTTTGCATTGGCGACAGCCCAGGCTGAAGCGCGTTTGGCCTGTCGGTACCTTTCAGCTGCCTCGGGAGTCCCACAGGTCAAAAGTACCTGATAGGCCTCCTTCTTCAGCTTCACAGCCCCCCTTACCGCAGGTGTCCACCACCTGGTTCGGGGGTTGCCCCCACGACAGGCACCGATGACCTTCCTGCCACAGCTCTGGGCTGCTGCCTCAATAATGGAGACACGGAACGGGCCCATTTGGACTCTATGTCCTAGGTCTCCATTGGGATGTGGTTGTAGCTCTGCCGGAGGTGGGAGTTGAAGACCCTTCTGACAGGAGACTCTGCCAACCATTTCCAGGAGACCCTAACTACACGCTTGGGTCTCTCAGGCCTGGGGGGCAGCCTCCCCCGCCATCTGAGCCAGGTCACCACCAGGTGGTGATCGGTTAACAGCTCAGCTCCTCTCTTCACCCGAGTGTCCAAAATATGCGGCCGCAAGTCCGATGACACGAATACAAACCCACATCCGGACAAGGGAAACTGTGTCCTTGCAATTTTTCCTCATAGAGGTTTTCTGAACCGCACTTAGTCTGGACCTTCACCTAGGACCTGTTTGCCTTTGGAGACCCTACCAGGGGCATAATGTCCCCGACAACATAACTCCCAGGATCATTAGGACACACAAATCCCTCCACCACGGTAAGGTGGCGATTCAATTTGGCGATTTCAAATCAAACAACTTTCAAAAATTGTTTAAATAGTTAAAGTTATTACAATTCAAAAACTTTTTGATTGTGGGAGGGACACATGTAATATCAAATGCACTATGGTGAAGTATATCATTACTCCCAGTATTTATTTTTTGTTAATGGGAAATGAAACCTAAACCTAATAAAAGCTTGCATGCATGTTTTATATCTGTTAAATAATACAGTTTCAGGAACCTTTTTTTTTTTTCGTGAAAAAAAAAGAAAAAAAAACCCAATAACTTCACACACAGTGGGGCGCCATTGTAATGCAAAGTAATGTAACGTGATCATCTTGTCTCCACCAGTGCACGCTTCTTTTAATGCACATAAACAGAAGCGTGTATGAATTGTAGAAGTGCTGAGTTTATTCACAAGTTCACTAGTTTATACTTGATTTGTTAGTTTAATAACTGTATACTTTTATTATTGCCATTAAAGGAGAAGACAGCAGATAAAAATTTATTTCATTGGAATATCAAGATTAATTTCTTTCTGTGTGCAAATTCTGAGGCTCATAGCTTCTGTTTTAACGATTTTATGGGCAGTTATTTAAAAACTGAGTCTCAGAAGATGTCATGTTTACATGGAGGAGTATGGCTTCAAAGATCATTTCTTTCAGTATTTCAAGAGATTGTGCTTAAATATATTAATACTGGTGCATAAATAGATTTTCACTGCACAGATAATTTTAATCTAAACCTTTTCACATCTTTAACACAAATCTGTGTTGAAAAAATTGCATGAATGTATCAAAATACTATACTTATATATGTTAACTTGGGCCGTGATGACATCATTCTGATAAAATCATTAAAACAGAAATAAGAATGAGATTAACTTTTAACAAGTGCTGTCTTCTCCTTTAACTTGGCTTATATGAACTAGGGGATTAATGTCCTATTCTCATGATTTTGTGCAGCCTTTTCAAACTGGCTAATGCAAACTATCAAATGATTTTTAGCCGATTTGAACTTTGAAAATGTAAGTAAAAACCACCAGATAATGAAAATATACACATTTTCATGTGTAATATGATAGTTTGAAGGCTTGCCTTTTATTTCACTTTAATAATGTGTGATTTATGTAGAGGTGGGCATAGGAGTGGCCCTAAAATGTACTCAGGTTTTTCCAAATCGGATGAAACACCCCTAGTGGCCAATGCCTACCAAATGTGATCCTGAGCATTTTGTCACAAAGAGAAATCTTAAAGGACTTCTTAATCTTAAAGTGCTCACCCAGGTCCATCAACAGTGGAATGGCTGATTGCCTCATGTTACAGGGTGTCCTCACGTCTGTCTTCCTTCTGGTTCTCTCTTTTTAGTTATGATGTCATAGTCGGACCCTGCTTGCACTCAGAACTAATAAACTCTCTCTAACCATTACACTGATATGGGCATACCTAACAACCTCTCTCTCTCTATTTCTGAGATACCAGTGATCCTGATCCTTCTGCTTTCTGAATCCTATGATCCGTCCTGATGTGCTACTACTGGTTGGAGTCCAGATCTTAGAAGCCCCTCACTCCTGCTGATGACGATCCATATGGACCTAAATATAAACTCAGAAACTGTGATAACTTTTCATTGCTGGTGATATAAACTCTTCGACCAAATCGACCACATGGTTCTGTGTGTACACTGTTCGTAATCATTCGGGTTTACAAGTTTCCTCCAGCATCATCATTTCCTAGATTCAATTGCAGGATCTGGAGCCAATTCAAGTGCCTCAGTGTGAAATGGCTGAAGGTTTGACAGCCATCATGCAACCAGCACTGCTACAGGTGTTAACAGTAACAGAAAATATAAAATTGCTCTAATATATTGCTGTAAAATGATGAACAGTCAGTCGGTTATAACACACTGTGTTGAATTGAATGATTGAGGTTGACTGTAGCATAGTGTAAGCTAATTTCTTAAAGAAACTTTCAAGTTGTGTCCATATTTCACTATTTCATATTTTATACTTTTGTTTATAGTGGTTAACAGTGGTGCCAAATTCTACATGTCTTGGAATAAAATACATTATCAGACAATTTGTGCTATTTCTTATGCATTTTTGGCCCCCGAAAACGCATGTACATTCACGGACCAGTTGCAATTTGTACGACCAGTAGTGATTCAGGGCTAAATCGTAATTGTACTGCAATTTCCATGATTTTGCCACACTGTTTTGGGACCAATAACAGTTGTAAATATTCAGAAACAACCTTGTTGAAATATCAGCATTCCGGGCAAAATGGCCATGATATAGTGTCTGTGTTGTGTGTATGAATAGTTATCAGTCCCCCGTGGTTTTAAAGCTTTCAGAATCGATTTTACCCACTATCAAAGCCCCAAATTGTGGCTGATGCCTGTATTTTTGTGTTGCTAAGCATTATCTTATTTTAAATATTCTAAAAAGAGTGGGAGTGTTGTTGCATATGATCATGCTCTATTTATTAGATATTTGTAGAAATGTCACAGTATCAAAAGAAGTTATATCGCCTTTTCATGACAGTTTTTCTGCCTTAATAGGTCCCTTAACTGACCATTCCTTTTATTTTTCTACTTATAGTGATATTCAGGAGTTGACATCTGAAAGGACATACAGTAACAGGATCATGGGTAGACGTGAACTTTGTGCTTGCACACATAATAACTGGACTGGACAGATTGATATCTGTAGCAGGTTGTTGTACTCTGTTGTAGCAGAAATTGGCTTTAATGTTTAAGTACTGGTAGTTATTGTACCTGTTTGGTTGCTCTGCTAAGAAAACCATAAAGCAAGTTCTGTAACATTTTGTTAATTAAAAAAAACCATCCCTCTACATGCTGCTCAAAGTAAAGGCACTGTACAGATATATATTTTATTAGTACAAAATGTATAATCAAAAGTCCTTTTTACCTTTAATCAGGAGCTTTAGGGGGACTTCCTAACCCTAAAGCATCCCCTCACCCCCCAGGCCCCACTCCAGGGTTTCGCCCAGGACCAAGGCGGCCCCCATACCCCTGGCCAGACAAAAATGTCCACTCTCCTGCCTTGAGAACTCCCCCCCCCAAAATCCTGGCTACGGGCCTGAGAAGCCAACAGTGCTTCCAGCCGCTGCTTCCTGCCTGAATTAAAAGAACAGAAATGGAGGGAGCAAACACCAGCGGAGAAACTGATGTGGTAAAAATTGATTTGCAAAGCAAAGTCAGAAGTAATGACCTATCTATTAAGCTCACAGAACTGGCAGGGAAGTAGCTAATATTACTGAACTTCATGAGAGTCGAGTGAGACATAACATAAAAGACAAAACATAAAAGTAATGTCACTGTTTAAAGGAAACAAGTGCTCAATAAATTAGTAAAATCCAACTTTATGTTATGTTTGGGTTTATTCAACTAAGGTAGGCATGGAAAAAAATGGGAGCGGTACAGGAGCAGGAGTCATTCTTAATGGGAGCGGGATGGGAGTCATTTTACCAGGAGTGGGATGGGGCAGGAATTTTTTTTTTACTCTGGCCTGGGATTGGGATGGGACAAGATTTTTTTTTTTTGTGGGATGGGACAGGAGTGAAAATCCACTCCCGTGTCACCCTCTAATAGCTACACAGGCTAACAAATATAGTTTATAACTTGTGTCGTTACATGTATATTATAACCATAAAGAGATCACACAGTTACATTCCTTTATCTTTCACCTGTTTATCCTAATCCTTTTTTCAATTGATTTGAAATTTCTGCTTTTTTTTTGCCTTTTTCATTTTTCACATAAGTTTTACTGTTTGTGACACCGTCTATTTGAATGAATTCCTCCTAAAGGTTTTGTCCCATCAATTTAAAATTTGTCCAGCTCATAATACACAAGTTAGGGACCAGAAGTTATCAAAAGATTGAGTTTTCGCCATACTATACATATATAGAATGCTGCAAATTTCCTTATTTAAAATTTTGTATTAAATAGAAAGTGGTTAGAATTCACACATACATTACAGCATCGGCCCCAAACACCACAGGATTCATAACAGTCCCAATACAAACACATTCATCAAATAGTTTCCTGTGATAGTCAAAGCACCACCTACTGGCAAAGTGCAACAGATAATTTTTTTTTTGCCTCTGCAGTTTTCAACTACATAAACAAAATCTATCAATCTTGTGTAACATTCCAGGATCAACAAAAAAGCCTCTTGGACCCCACGGGAAGTCGGCCATTTTGAATTTAAGAACAATTTTTGGCATTTTTTTAGGCTCCAAACTTTAACAAACTCATCCTATGGAATTAATCGGATCAACTCAAAAGTGAGTGGGTTTTGTTGTGTGGTTTTGTTGAACAAATTAGTTTTCTGTCTGTGACAGTAGTCTGTGGCAGTATTGCAAAGTACTTTTTTTTTTTTCACCAAGAAGATGGAAGGTGATGTAACTCATGCATATATTATCTGATCTGCCCCAAACTGCTTGCATCGATATTTGTTCTTATTATTTTCTGAAAGAGACACATTTTTCACCCCTGGCCATAGACTGAACCTAGAGTAAAAAGAGAATATTTACAGATTTTAGGGGTTTCCTACATGGGCATGGCAAAAATGTGTCAATAGCACCTGCCGAAAACATTGAAAAAGGTTTACGCATTCACTTTAGCTTGAGGTTTAGTCACATGGTGTGGGTGTGGCAAGGCACAGAATTTTATCTATATTTCAAAATGTTGCCATGAAAAAGAAAGTAACTATAATTCACACATTCAACTATCACATCAGCCCCAAGCTTTACAGGATTAATAACAGTCCCAGCCTAAACACAGTTATATTATAATGTCCACTGAATTCATAGCACCAACTTCTGACCAAAAGTAGTAGTAAACAATAATAGATAAAAGGAAAAACAAATGTCATCAAAATAAAGAATACTAGATAAGTACCAATAGTGATTGAAACTGAAGGCTTCAGGAACTGTAACTCTATTCTTATCCTTCTTACCCGGTCATGCAGTGTTATGCCTTCATCCTCGTCCATCAAAGTCCCAGAGTCAAAGAAGTGTTTAGACCGTTCTTCCCGGTTCCTCATGCCTGAAATAAATAAATGTCAGACTGGTTGCAGGAGACTGAACATAGCAAAGTATTTTTAGAATAGTGTATAACGTACACATAAACAAACCAAAATGTTTCTTAGCCATGAGCTTAAAAAGTTTCAAACAAACATGGAAAATCTCACAAAATAAAGCAACAAAGAGCTGCTCTTAACCAATTTAAGATCATTTGAAATGCAACAACTCACTGAAAAAAAGGACAAAACTAAAGAAAAAAACTTGAGTACACACACACACACACACACCATGTAAAACTTAGACTGCACACAGGTGGACCTTATTTAACTAATTATGTGACTGAAGGTACTCGGAAGCACCATATCTTAATTAGGGACATTAAAGCAAATAGAATTTTTACATATGCATGCACCCCCTTTCTGATTTTGTTCCTTTTCAAATTAAAAAATATATATTTTCCCCCCCTTTCCTCTTTCACTTCACCAATTTGGACTATTTTGTGTAGGCCCATTACATGAATTCCAGTTTTAAAAATCAATTAAGATTACAGGTTGTAAGACAACAAAAAGGGAAAATACCAAGGGGTGAATACTTTTGCAAGCCACTATATGTAAACGTGTATGAGCACTTACGTTTCAGATAACTAGACTGAGTGTGTCGAAAGTTGATTGAAAGCTCCTGAAGGCCCTGTGCCAATGAGATGACAACATTTCTGAGCAGCCTCCCCTCCTGCTCTGTACAGTGACCAGTCTGAGACTGCAGCCCAACTACTGCACGCTGACAACGATGGAACATCTATACACACACCCACACACACACAGTAAATGATTAATGCAGTTTTCACATATTTAATTCTATTCAGTTTTATTTGTAAATAAATTAACATTGTCGTAAAGCAGCATTACATAAATAAACTTTTCTCTGTTAACCCCATACCTCCCTAATGAACAAGCCTGTGGCGACGGTGGCAAGGAAAAGCTCTCTCAGATGACATGAGGAAGAATCCTTGAGAGGAACCAGACTCAAAAGGGAAACCCATCCTCATTTGGGTGAAACCAGATAAAAATTCAAACCATGTAGTATAAACTTCACTGTAGTTTAACATATAGTGTAGTTGGTCATCTTATAATTGTAATGTTAACTGTAGTCCTAAATCATTTCAGTAAAAGAGTTTATCACCAGCAGTGAAGTCATCTTCACCGTTTCTGAGTGTTCAGGGACAATGTCTGGACAATGTCTGAAGAACCAGATCTGGATAGGTTGCTCATTTAATTCATTAGCCGAACTGCTTAATCCTACAGGGGTCGAGGGGAGGGTGGAGCCGACTCTGAACCGACTTCAGCAAACTCTGGGCAAAGGCTGGGTACACCCTAAATAGCTTGTCAGTCCATTGCAGGGCCAACACACACTCCCATTTACACTTGTATTTACACCTAGGGGCAATTTAGAACAATTGGAAGAGTTTTGCTGCCACACCAAGAACAAAGGACAACATATGAATCCTCATCATTGAGCTCCAGACCTCAGTGATCATTTTTCATAGCAATGCTAATGCTAAAATTGGGAAACAATATGTATACAGATGTTGTGTACATATAAAACTGAATTGAATTATTACAATTGCTGTACCAGAAAATAATTGAAACCACGAATCATAGGGCTTCACATAGCCCAAACCGTCTTAGTATCAAAAAAGGCTCAAATTTCGTGCAAATCGTCCAAGCAGTTCAAAAAAAATGTCGAATTAGCTTAAATTTTTGGTATTTGAGGTCAATGAAGCATTGTCGGTCTATGCTGTAAATTTAAATATATTCACTTGAATCTAACTGATGTTCTAAAATGTTATCATTGGTGTAATAAGCCACAACCACTTTGAGCAATCACGACACCATTGTAAAGGTGGCCACAGAAGTGGCCCTAGAATGTACCCACCGAGTTTCGTACAAATCAGCTGAAACACTCGAGATATGGACTTGTAATATTTGTAGCCCCCATAGTGGTTAATGACCGTTAAATTGAATCTAGAAGATTCAGGACATAGAGTCTCAAACAAGACTCTTAAGTTAAATGTTATATTAAATGTAGCATTTACTATGGCCAAGATATCCAAGACTTTATCATTAAAATGTTAGCTATCATTTTTTTGTTAATAATTATAGCATTTGTGAATGTAGAACATGTTGTACATAAAAATTTATTAAAAGGATTTGAAGTCAATTCACTGTCAAGATGCTATATTCAAAGTTTTGTGCAGATCGGGCAAAGCCCTAAAGTCTGAAAAAGTAAAAAAAGAAATTGAGATAAGAAATTGGCTTATGTCCTCTGATTCAGTTTAATTCAGGCAATGTGGGGATCTAATGATTTTGAATGTGCCATATTCGGTTGTGGAGTAAAAATGTGTTTAACAGCACCACCTGATGGTTCACACGTGCCATTTTTGGTAAGTACATAGGTTTGAGAGTTTTTTTAACTGTTGCGCCCCCTGCAGGCCAATGTGTGCAATTTTTTTGTCGTTGTGGTCCCTGCAATGATCTGTACCCATGTGCTAAAAAGAGAAGCAGAAGAATAAAAGAAAAAAAAACAGTAGGGTTCCCAGCCCCTAAAATATCAAACTGGGTAAAAACACGAGGGGTTCCAAGCTGACAACCGAACCCCTAAATATAGCTGCAAGCAGCAATTCTGGGGTTCATGCATCAATAAACTAATTCACTGGGAGTCTTGCCAGTGATTGAAATGATGCCAGTGATTCAGAAGCACATAGGAATTAAATGTTTTTCAAAATGCATTATGTCATCACTGCAATTTGATTAACACATGGTTCTGTTGTTCACTGACACAGGGACTATTTTTTTAATTGCAGTGTAGTTATGGCATACCCCAAAGCCACTATACCTGCAATTGTTATATTTTAAAATATACTTTTCACATAAAATTGGGTTAAAAGTGGGTGTGTTCAAGCACTTGTGGAATCTGGGTTTTTGCTTTCAAATCTGAAATATCCTGTCAGTAAAGCCTTGTCAGTGAAGACAGGAAATTTTTTAAAAATTGATGCAAAAGAGATTAATATTCAAACAACTGCATTATATTTAGGAAATGTTGCAAATTCACTGTCCATGTTGTTTGACGTAGCACCTTTTTTTTCATCAAGTCGACAAAAGTTAGTGATTTGATTTATATGCCTAGGTGAATGATATTGGCTTAACTGCATATTAATTAGGAAATTATATGACTTCATTGTCTTGCTGCGGCCCAATTTTTTTTTTTTTTTTTTTTTTTTTACATAGCATGTTTTTTTTTTTTTTTTTACATAGACATGAAAAAATTTTGTAAAAATCGGATCAACCGTTCAGATGATGTAACTTTTGCTTAAATAATAATAATGCAAATTAGCTCAAAACCCAATGTGGAGGCAAAGACAAAATTGCTCCTTGAGAGGAGTGGTGTTCAGACTATGATGATCAAAAACCAATTTGCTGTTTTAGATGTAAATAAAAAAAACAAGATTTTAAAATCCAAAGAATTTCCATTTCTAATGTTATGTTCCAAGAGTGTGTTCACACCTGCATTAAGTATGCTTGAAATAAATACTGATTTGCTTTTCCACTTGTTGTGGTTCATTGGGGTAGGTGTAATTACAGTGATCACTGAGACGCTTTAGGACTTTTACCTAGCAACAGTTAATTTGCTCTGGTTCAAATCCACCAAATGCCATGTTAAGTTACGTTCTGCTAAAATAAATATGCACTAATACAGAACACTGGACCTTTTTCCTCTATTTATTCTCTTGCTCTCACCCCAGACACATCTGGTCAATAAGCAGAGTAAGCTTATCTACTGATCTGGGCTAAACCCAACAAACTATAGGTGCAAAAATGCCCCAAAGAACTTCCTAATGACTAAAGAAATTGTTTGTTTTCTGCATTCGGTTAACCATCAAACTTCCCTAAGAGGAGACAAATTAAAACATCTGTGTGGTTGGTATTTAACCTGTGTGATTTCCTGTGTAGTGAGCTCAATGGCGTGCTCCTCCTTGGTGCTGTCATCCAGTGTTGGCCGGTTCATATGTCTATCATGTAGACTTGCCAGCTCTTTCATTTTCTGCCGAATGCGCGTAATCTCATACTGAATCTGAGGGCAGAAAAAGCAACAAATAAGCTTTGAGCCACTAAGAGAGACATCTTCTGGAGATCTGAAATTAAAATAATGGTGACTAAAGTTACTCATTAACTGCAAGTTATTAAGCTATTATTTAGCCTTCACTAGATCACTACCTTCAATATGGTTATCTTTTGAAGATAACAGTATTTTACACTACCTCTTATATTTGCTTCAAATAAACTCTTCCTATAAAATTTTTGTTATTAGTATGTACAGTATATGTTATGTAGGAATGGAATGATCGAGAGTAGATAATGCTTGAAACAAAACAACAACAGACACTTATTGTTTTTTGCGGTCTCTTGCAGCAGGCAACATCATTATCATGCTTTAAAATGGAAAAATAAATCTCATTTTAGTCTGCTTTTCATGTGTTTCCACATAGTGAACTTTCAACATCATGCATCACACATACACTGTGTGCACAATTATTAGGCAAGTTGTATTTTTGAGGACTAATTGTTATTGTACAACTATACAGTGCTCTTGGTCAATCCAAAATGTTAACAAACCCTCAAACCTGAACATTTAAG
>JBCNYH010000021.1:12102866-12114052 GCA_039654325.1 Tandanus tandanus
CTGCTTAGGCTGCTGCCCCCGCGACCCGACCCCGGAAGAAGCGGAAGAAGATGAATGAATGAATGAATGAATGAAAATCAGTTCACCACCTTCACTTATCTTACAAAGGGCATTTTCCTCATACTGCACAGAATATGTGAACATCATTGATTAGATCATAGCACACATGTTCAAGTTTCAGTCTTGCACCCAACATCCACGTCATCATACCCACCACATCTGTTGTCCCGGTGCCTAGGGTGTCGTTCTTTCTGGTTTTCTAGATTGTTAGTTTGGCTAAACCAGATAAAAAAATTCAGTAAACAAACTTTACCTTTCTTAGCAATGTTGTATCTAGGACCACCTTTAAAAGTTTTGGTCAAGAACTCCTCCCCTAGAGCCCTAAACCACACCTTTATCATGCTGAATAGGTTTCCCAGCTGGCTGCAGATCAGGAATAGGTATTCTATATCTTCCTCCTGACCACAAAAAGAGCATTCCCTTGTTACTGCTGGAAGATGGGTACACATGTCTGTTTGTTGCTATGGCTTTGTGGATTATTCTCCACTGTAGGAGAACTGTTCATTTTTCTATAAGGTTTGTACAGGGTTCGCCAGTGTCCTTTCATGGAGATGTCTGGCCCAAACAAACCTGACCACTCCAAGGCCTTCAGCCCTCTCAATGCCTCCTGATGAGTCACTTTCACATTCATGGTGTATAATGCCTTCTTTGACAGGCTTTGGAATTTCCCCAGCATTGGAGTGCAGAGTTCTCTGGTAGCGCGTCTTGGAGTTTTTGATTAACTTTTCTGCTAGGTGAGGGGACTGTAAGCCAGTGACATTTCTTTCTTGGAAGCCACCAGCTTCCACCCAGCACTGTCTTTCAGCTGGTCCAGTGTTGTACGTCCACTCACTCATAGAGAAGTCTGTAGAGAGGCTCTTGTGAATGGTAAAAACCCTGCACCATGTTCTTTGGTAGAAGTTGGGAAGGCTTCCCAACTTCATCTGTTGTGTTCAACAGGAGCAGCTGCTGGGTCTCGCCGAGGCCCTCCACCTTACTGAAGAAAGCACTTGCTGTTTTTTTTCCATGGCACATCTTCATTGTATAGTAGCTTGTGTACTGCCTGCAGCTGGAACGTGAAGATCCGGCTGTGTATGTCGATCAGGCCCAGTCCCCCTTCATGTACAGCTAGGTAGAGTACAGATGCCCTAGTCCAGTGTTGGTCTGACCAGAAGAAGTTAATTAATCAATTAGACCAGCTGTTTGGTTTATTTTTGTGTTAGGAGGAAAGTAGTGGCATAGCAGTGTGTAGCAATGGGGTCCCACCTGGCTGGGTGTGGCTCTTCCCTTTCACTCTGTCGCAGAATTAGGTGCATTCCTGAATCAAAGGTGAGTGTGGAGAATGTGCTGCTTGCAGTCGGTAAGCAGGTCGGATATGAGAATATTGGCTTGGCATCTAGAATGAATAAAGCCGTGTTGATATTCCTGAAGCAGGAATGTTTAGTGTGGATCAGTGATATGTTTGTGCCTATTACACCACTGGTCTCAGCCACAGTCAAAGTCGAGTCAAAGTGACATTGAGCGAGAGCTGTCAAGGATCGGGAAATTCGCCAGCACCATGAGAACCGTTCCACTGGGCTGCAGGACTGAGGCCCTGAAGCATGTTCTGTCTTTCAGGAGACAGGTGTTCATGTTCCTCCAGTCACAGACATTGGATGTTTCTTTCTGTGTTTCACATGGAGGAAAATCCTACATGTTGTACCTCAGGGAGCATGTGCTGTTTTGAATGCGGTGAAATCAGTCATAAAATGTTTTCATGCCTGCACAAATCCCAGGCCGATGATGGTGAAAGGACCAGTGATGGCTCATCTAGGATTCAATGGAACCTGAGAAAAACGGGAGAACAGGTGGAGATGTCAGACTCAAGTGTCCCAGCAGCGGAAACAACAGAATAACAAAATGGTGAGAGTAATGATTTAATGAGCAATACAGCAGGAAAAAACAAAACAGAAACTGATACAATAACCGACACGCGGTTAGTGGAGCAGAACCTGCAGTGGTAACTGGATGAGGTGGGTACCTATTGGGGAGCAGACAGCGGGACAGAGACCATCACTCTAGAACCAACTGCTGACCCACCTGTCACAGACATCACCGACACCGGAGAGGTAGCTGCAGAAGACCGGGGTGATGAGGCAATAGAGAATGGTGATGCTCTATCTGATATCTCCAGCCTGTCTAATCTGGGCTCACAAACAGTAGAGGAACAGTTATGCTCACTAGAGGAATTTAACACCTTTTTAGACGAGACATTCAGGAAGAAATGGAGGTGAGTGATCACTTTCCAGATGTTGAGAAGTTTGTGTCAGTGATCATGTTACAGAAGACAGTCGGTTATAATGAACTGAGCAGGAAAACGTGATTTAGACTTTAACTGTTGACAAAATTGTGGAGGGGCAAGACCCCAATAATTTGGAAAAAAAAGAGTTGCCACGTGGTGTCTATCCTTTTGATCTCCTCTCTGTTACTTTTGACCCTGTCCTTTTCCACCCACCTTCTCATGGATACTTTCTGGTTAGGATCTTTTAATATTAATGGGGCTAGAGAAAAGAATAAAAGAGCTGTTTAAGCAGAATATTTACAAATAAAAAAGTTTTGGTTATTTTCTTACAGGAAACACAGCTCTAATGAGGTGAAAGTGAAACTTTTTTAGTCATGGATCAAACACTAGTGTAGGGGTAGCAATTCTCTGCAAAAAAATTGAATGTCACAGTGATTTCGGTAACTGAACTTGTAAAGGGGAGGGTTTTAATTGTTGAAGCCAAATTTCAAGGAACTTTGTTTCTTTTCATAAATGTTTATGCAACCACTAATGGTTCAGAGCATTTTAGTGTTTTCCAAATGATTGACAATCATCAAAATCAGAAGACTTTATTGATCATGGAGTAAATTGTGTGCACACAGTTGCTCCATACCAGTAAAGCAAAAGATAAGATAAAGATACAAGTCTCAATATGAAAAATGACATATATTTATACATTATATATATAAAATGTGTATGTAAGTCTAAAATTAGAAGTTGCTAATATCTGTATAAACAGATACATATCAAATTGCAAATGTATGACAGTGGATGTTGTTGCTATATGGAGGAGTTGTACAGTTTAATGGCCACAGGTGGAATGATTTCCTGTGTCATACAGTGGAGCATTTATGTGGTATCAGTCTCTCACTGAATGTGCACCTGTGACTGATCAGCAGGTGGGAGGCATTGTTCAGTATTCTCTTTATTTACATTTGCCTCTCCGGCACTACTGTCAGAGAGTCCAGCTCCATCCCACAATGTTACTGCAACTCCAATGTTGCAACACCTTGCAACAGTACAGTAAAGATTGTTTTATGGTAATGGGGGGACTGGAACTGTACTATCGATTTTATTTTGGACAGAAATGGGGAGTAGCCACATCCCCAGTCCAGCCAGCTGCTTTAGAGCCTCATAAAAAAGGCAAACTTAGTAGATGTTTGAAGAAGCAGAAACACAAAATCATGACGGTACACTTGGGTGAAGGTGTTAGACACTGTTTTTTTCTGGTGCTAGACTAGACAGGATATATGTGAGTGTTTCATATAATAATATAATGCTTTTATGGGGGATTTGTTTTCCCCCCAATGGTTTTACCAATCACCACATGACAACAGTTGACATAAACATGCTCAAATTACCACACCCACAGTAATACTAGCATGTTAATGTAAAATTATTGTTAGATACAGTGTTCTGTGAAAGGTTCATTTTATTCTGGAATACCTGGAAACAGAAAAAAATTACTTTGAAAATCTTGGTCAATCAGAGACTGTGAGAGAAGAGGCATGACTTGGGCTTCTTTCTTTGGGACCTGGTTAGACCCAGAATGATGACAGTGGCAGATATGGACACCCCCAGTGCTTTTTTTCTTCAAACCCGAGCAGAAGACAGCATAGCAGAAACAAATGTTACACCTCTGTCGATCAGATGGGTCCCTGACAACAGACCAAAGCGAAATGAGTAAGCTGGCCTTCTCAGCAGGCTGAGAAGAGAACTCCATGGTTTTAACATTCCAGGTGTCCCTACAGGAGAAAAATGTATAGTGTCAGCATGATGTCACAGTTTTTATTCACAAAACAGGAAGACATAGCAAGACTTAGTACCAGTTTGACCATGTACAAGAGGGCATCAGCCAAAGTTATCTTGGGAAAGAATGAGAGACTCCTCATTGGTGGGTGGGAGAACATGGGACTACCACAAATCGCAGGAGGCCTACAATGGAAAAAGGATGGGATGAAGTTTCTCGGTCTGTTTTTAGAAACAGAAGTTTTAAAGAAAAATAATTGGGAGGGTTTGCTGGAGAAGGTGGTGTCCAAGCTATTAAAATGGAATTGGGTTTTGTCTCAGTTGTCCTACAGGGGAAGGTCCTGGTAACAAACAACCTGGCTGCCTCCACCCTGTGGCACAAACTCCGCATCCTAGAACCACCCGTGGATCTCATACAAGAAATACAGAGGAGATTGGTGAACTTTTTCTGGTCAGGCCAATGTTGGACATGGACTCCATCTACTAGTACAAGAAGGGGGACAGGGCCTGATCTATATAATGAAGATATAGCAAAGCTTCCACTAGCAATTTAGAAATTGGGGGATGTCCTTCTTTGGGGGGACAATACACTGCTAATGATATTGTACATCATAAGAAATTTAATAGGGCCTTTAAGCATAACATATTTTCCATACATCACAGAATGATTCTTTTGAAGAAAATGTAAGTAAACACAAAACAAATTAAACAAAAAATATATATATATATTTCAGAATTTTGTCGGTATTACATGAGAATTACATTCTAACATGACAAATACACTCTTAGTACTAAATATTAGATTAAAGGTCTATATCATTAAGAATATGTTGCACAAGGTTAACGGAATGTCTCTGTATTAAATAACACTAAATTCTTTTGGACAGAACAAGAATGAAAGAAAACAGCACTAAACATGCCCCTACAATCACATGCATTTGCTGATACTACAGGGATATCCTATCTTATTAACGAACCGGATGGATGCATCATTAACAAAAGTAATGTGGAAACATAATGTGATTGCTACTTATTTTAAGTTTTCATTAGCCGGACTTTCAAATTGTTTTTGAGTACCAGGAGAACCACTAAAACTAGCAGGAACCTCTGTTCTCAAAATGTCATCATTACTGTTGACCAACTTAAAAAAAAAAAAAAAAAAGACAGAATAAGAGGCTGCATTCAAGATCCATCATGAGAAATTGACGAACCCACATGACACTGCACTGGCTTGTTCAGCTAATGTATTGTAATGTTTTGGAAGGTTTTATCCCATAAAGACATGCACATTAGGCTAATTGGCTGTTGTGACTCACTCCTAGGTGTGAGTGTGAATGGTTGTGTTTGTGTTTGCCCTGCGATGGTCTGGCAAGCAGTTCAGGGTGTACCCTGTGTAAACCCATTGTCAGCTGAGATAGGTGCCAGCCTCCCAGTGACCCTAGAATAAAACCTTTTGGCAAATGAGGGAGTGAGTAACTGGGGGGGGTGACGGGGGCAACACGGTGACAATGGTGCTTGAACCCCTGACCTTGGGATCATTAATTCAGCACCCTTTTTTGTTTTTATCTTGTCATGAATTTTTATTTTATTTTAAATATTGTGAGATTGCAGCAGGGATATTTTAGTGGCTCTTACTGCTCATAATGTACTGAAAAACAGATAAAGGTAAACTGGGATATAAATTTTCCTAATGGTGTGATTTTATTCAAATAAAAATCTGTTTTATATAAAATATATAGCTATATGGATTAAACACAGATGGTCTTCATTACTGCATGCCATGGTTCTCTTCGGGATGAAAGTATGAAGATGATATAATAGTACTAGAGTTTGAATATAATGTTGATACAGCATGTTAAAGGAAGGCCAATTTCCTAGGTGCATTTGATAGAACACTGCTAACTGTTCAACAGAGTTTGTTAATGCAACACAAGACACAAACTCAAGCTGTTTGACACAAGAGCACATTTCCAAAGAATTAAATATGCACTGTTTTCATTTTTCCAACGCATTAATTCCATCTACATTGCAGGCTAAATACACTGTGAAAGCTGAATTTAACAAGTATTAGAAAATAAGCTAAGCTAAAGCGATGCTTAGCCACAAGCTATTGCTATGATGTACAGATTTAAGAGCTCCAGAGAACCAGGCGCCCTGCTTACTCCCAAAACTTTCTCCAGTTGAATCACTACAGCTCCTATATTCTACCCTTACTGCTGAAACTTTACACCAAGTGTCAGGAGAAAGACAGAAAAGAATAACATTAATTGAAATACATTTTAAGTAAGCAGATGTATTATTTTTTTCATTCACAGGGAGGAGGACCTCATGTCATTAACGATGATGTCACATCATGTAAGTCGAGTACAGGGTTCTCATGGTTACGCCTGGACGTACACTAAAGGACATTTCCTTATCAATGGGGCTCGGGCCAGGAACGCTGGTTATTAAAAGCAGATATCGCTGATTGGCCAAAGTATTAACCCACATTCAGGCTATACACAATTCTTTATTTTGATTGGTTGTCCGTAAGCATGATTCCTGCGTACAGGTCACTTCTATAAATAAGTGCATAAAAAGGGTGGTTACTTACGGAGATTTTTAGTTGTTTCAGTACCTTCTTGGGCATCTGTGATTTAAAAAATAAATTTAAAAAACGAGATTTGTGTTGTGAATAGACCTTGAGATTTGAAACTTGAAACATTAGATTTTTTGTTTTTTCCTTCTCAAAGTTTAATGTATGCAGGAGGCACAAAAAAGTGTGCTAATGGGACCTCTGTATAGCATGGAAACAAACAGCAAGTGCACTCCTCAGGAAGGTGGAGGGCCTCGGCTCCACCCAGCAGCTGCTCCTATTGACCACAGAACATATAAAGCAGGGAGGCCTTCCCAGCTTCTACCAGCCGATGCTTTGAACATGGCAGCAGGCATTCACCGTTCAAAGGAACCCCTCTCAGCCAGAGAAGTGGATCTTCAGATAGCCTCTGGTGTATAACCATATATAGGTTCATGTCAAGAATGCTGAACTCAACAAACATACAGACCTCTCTGTGTGTGAGCGGGTGTACAACACTGGCCCAGCTGAGAGAGGGTGCTGGGTGGAAATCAAAATGTCACTGGCTTACAGTTCCCTCGCCTAGCAGAAGAGTTAATAAATTAACTCCAAGAGGCGCTGCCAGAGAGCTGCATAGAAGTCTTAAGTTCAAGTTTATTTGTCATTTTTAGGTAACAATGGAACGTCACTACTGGCAATGAAATTATTGGTCTCAGAGCCTCCTCAATATTGCACATAAGAAACACATATTGCACATAAAATACAACACGCACGTGATGTGACCAGCTCAGATCTTTGGTGATGTTGATCCCCGCCTAAAGCAACTGACTCTCTCCACCTATGTCCTCTCGATGTGGAAAGGGGTGTGCCCTCCACTTTGTCATCTCCTGTAGTCCATGATGAGCTCCTTGGTCTGGCTGATGTTGAGCAGCAGGTTGTTGTCCCGGCACCATGATGTCAGGGCTCTCACCTCTGCTCTGTAAGCAGACTCATCTCTATCTGAAATGCAGCCGATGATGGGGTGTCGTCTGCAAATTTGATGACTGTGTTGGAGCTATGAGTGGCCGTACAGTTGTGGGTAAACAGGGTATACAACAGGCTGAGCACACATCTCTGGGGGGCACTGGTGAAGAGCGTCAGTGTGGAGGACCTCACACTACCGATCCACACCACCTGTGGTCTGTCTGTCAGAAAGTCCAGGATCCAGTTGCATATGGAGAGACTGATGCGTGGATCTCGGAGCTTCATGACAAACCTGGATGGAAGTATGGTGTTAAAAGCAGAGCTATTGTCAATAAACAGCATCCGCACTTAAGTGACCTTGTGGTTCAAGTGTGAGAGGGCAGTGTGCAGAGCCAGTGCTATTACGTCATCTGTGGATCTCTTTGACTAGTGTGTATATATATATATATATATATCTCGCCCGTCACCCACCTTCGGGCTGGCCACAGTTTCTTCTACGTCTCCATCCCTCCCTTCTCATGACATATTGCTCCAGACACTGGCAGGTACATTCACATTTACATTTACAGCATTTGGCAGACGCTCTTATTCAGAGCAACTTACAATTATCATTTTTATACAACTGAGCAATTGAGGTTTAAGGGCCTTGGTCAAGGGCCCAACAGTGGTGATAGTAAGGATTGAACTGCTGACCTTCACATCAGTAACCCATCACCTTAACCACTAAGCCACCACTGCCCAGGTAAGTGCGACCAGCCCCTGCCACCCCTGACGGTGAGCAACCATGTCATGCCACTTTCTCAGAAGTTGCCTTTTTTTCAAAGCGTTCTTGCAAGTGTCCTTGAAACGCAACTTTGGTCGCCCCACTGGTCGAGAACCATTGGCTAGCTCGCCGTAAAGAAGCATTTTCTGTGGTCTCTGTCCCTCCATGTGGCAGACATGGCCGAACCAGCGCAACCGGCTTCAAGTTATTTATTTATTTATTATTTATTTATTTATTTATTTATTTATTTATTTATTATCAACCCGGATTCGAACTTGCAATCTCCGGGTTGATAGTCGCGCACCTTGTCGATACGCCACTCGGGAGCCCTGGCTTCAAGTTATGTAGAGCTCTATATCGTCCACACCCGCACACCTGAGCACCTCTCTTTCGCTGCCATACATTAAAAGAGGCATGAGGCACTGGTTGTAAACTTTGATCTTGGTGGAGATTGTAAGGTCATGCGAATCAAACACCCTCTTTCGCAAACGTTCAAATGTGCATGAGGTTGCCCGAATGCGATACACAAATCCTTCCTTCGTGGAGCAGTCGCTGGTAACATAGCTGCCTAGATACTTGAACCAGTTTACATTTGCTTATTTTGTAACCTCTAAGAAGAATTCGGCAGTGATACCAGTGCACATGGTCTCTGTTTTCTTGTTGTTGATGTGTAGACCCATCTTCTTTGCCAAGCTGTTGTAGGATGATAAGTGCAGACCCTCCGAAGTGTCACTGAAAATTGCAATGTCGTCAGCATACTGGGCCTCACTGGTAAATTCTGTGAGGTCTTTGGACTTTGCATTCAGCCTGCGTAGATCGAAGAGGCCTGATCAAAACGAAATCTTGTTTGTACACTAAATTTGTGTTTGATGTTCTTGAAAGCCAGCCAGAGCAGGACTGCAGCATACATTCCGAAAAGCATGGGGGCTAGTTTACATCCTTGTCTCACACTACTGTTGTATTCGAAGGCTTGAGTCAGCTCGCCATTGACAATAAGTCTGGCATTCACATCTGTGTAGAGCTTCCTGATGATTCTACTGAACTTTGGTGGACATCCGAGTTTACCAAGAATAATGAAAAGCAGTTCCCGGTTCACAGTGTCAAAAGCTTTTACAAAGTCGACAAAAGCTATACACAGATTCCTGCGTTGTTCTCTAGTTTTTTCCATTAGCTGGTGAAGTGTGAATATTCCATCTATATTACTCCTGCCTTTACGATAGCCTGACTGTGAGGGTAGATGCATTCTGCTAGCCACTGCAGCCTTTCAAGATAACATCAGCGAAGACCTTTCCCACAATGCTCAGTAAGGATATCTCTCTATAGTTATCACAAACACTTTGGTTCCCCTTCTTGAACAATATAATAATAATCGCATCGTTCCACTCCATAGGAATGAGCTCGCTGACCCAAACGATATTGAAAAGGGTGAGCAGGAAAGCCCGTAGGCAATTTCCACCATACACAAGTACCTCTGGGAGGATTGCATCAGCACCTGGGCTCTTCCTTAATCTTGTGTTTGCAAGAGCTTGATCCACTTCACATTGTTCAATAGGGTGAGCCATAGATTCAATCACTGGGAGTTGATCTATTTCATCGACAATGCTCAAGTCAACAACAGAGGGTTGGTTTAACAGTTCGCTGAAGTGCTCGACCCATCGGTCCTCTGTAGTGCTGGAAGAGGTTAAGAGTTCATCATTCTTTGATCTTACAGAATGAAAACTACGAGATCTAAGACCATACACAGCATTTAACGTAGCATAGAACTCCCTGTGGTTTTTCTCATGGGAGTACCTTTCCGCCTTTTTTGCTCGTTCTTGGAGCCAAGTGTTCTTGAGTTCTCTGATGCACTTTCTTAGAACATTTCTATCAAGGTTCTTATCATGAAGCAAAGTTTAAATCTCCTCATCGTGGTCATCAACCAGTCATTGTGGATCTTTTTCTTCTTCCCAAACAGCTTGCTAGAACAAGATTTGCATAAAGTCTAATCAGTCTGCAGTTGAGGTCAAGTTAATAGGTGTACCAAGATATGAACCTGGTACAGCTTTGTTGTGGTCGGGATGTCGACATCAAATGGGTGAAGTGGTTTTGAAACATGTCTTTAAAGATAGATATTTTATAATCCCCAGAGTTTGCATTGTTCCAGAGGTTCAGGATATGAATTTCATAAACTATGAAATGGTAAACCTAAATTTCCAATGCTGAAATATGTAACAACCTACACTGTGTTAGACTTGTTTGACTATCTGAGTTCAGATAGTGGCTCTGGCAAACCTCCATAGTGCCACAAATTAAGGTGGAAAAAAGTGTGAAGTTGAGTCCAATAGAGAACTATCAAAACATGTTGCAAGTGGTTGAAAAGGACAGAAGAATGAGGCCTAATTTGAGAAAAAGAAAAACCAAAAACATTTAAAAACTGTTGAATAGTGCCTGAACACACTTTGTGTATTGTATATGTCATAATAACAAATTTTATGGGCAGCAACCAGATTGTAATAAATTTTCGAATTCGAGCACCCCCTAAACAAAGCTCAATCGTCCCGAAAATTTGTATTTTATGTTTCCTTAAGCAAAGGAAAAAAGTGGTACCCGGGCTGAGAGGATTCTAAAAGCTTTTTGCAAAAGTGCCATTCCATGTGCACCCTAGCTCAAAGTGCAGACCACTGCCTGCTTATGCAAAGAAAATAAAACACATTAGGACCACACTGATGGTGTAGGATTTAGATCAGTGGCTCTTATGGTTATTTGTGGCTCCCTGCTCTATGTACAAGAACCTTGTAATACAACTGACTTGGTTTATGAAATGGATTTCATATATA
>JBCNYH010000021.1:12114152-12128473 GCA_039654325.1 Tandanus tandanus
ATATATACCATAGACATACCATAGATAATAGAATCAAATGTTTTGGACAAATAGGCTGGTCAGGTACCGCCTCCATGTCACCGTGCCAACGCATGCCGTTTGTCGACAGCCTCTGGTGCGTCCTGTGAACAGTCATAATAGGAACAGTCAAGAATCCATTTGCAGGAATAGTTCAGAAGTCCCAGATATGAAGGTGGCACCTTCTCAGACTGAGGAGATGAATAGCGCTTAATAATGTCTACACACTCTTGTGAGAGAGTTCCTTTTCCTTGACTTAAATCAAAACCCAAACAGATCACTTTATCCAAGGTTAGTTGAAGTTTTTTTCAACAATGCCTTAAATCCACGGTTCGCCAAGTGCCACAGACAATCAACGAGAACACTGTGGGAGAGTGCACATAGCCCTGTGGCAGGTGAGACCAGCTGTCTTAACGCCTGTTATATGTAAAAACCAAAAGTGGCTGCATATCATGATGCACAAAGAAACTGAAAATAAAATGTTTGTGTTGGTAGTGATGATGGACATCACGTCAGACACTACTGGTGTGACTGGTTGTACATTGTTGTTAAATGCACGCAAATTTTGTGTAAATTTTGTTGTTTTTAACAGGATTTATTGGTGAGTTGAACGATGAAGTACACGAAAAAATAACTTTATTTGCTCAAGCACTGATGAAATAACTGACTGAATCCTGCTCTCTTTCTCACTTCAGAGAGGATATTGTTAACTATAAACATGTGTGTGTTTCAGCCGTGCTGTGAGGCGGGCATAACACGGCACCCATGTTATTGGGTTGGGTGGACCATATGCAACACGGAATTTCAGACAGCTCTTAAGTGATTTGAAGTTCGTCTGATGTCTCTGATACCTCAGGAATTGTATTTGTAAATATACAAAGATTAGTAGAAATGTGCATTCCCCTTGCTCTAAAATCAATCGTTATATTTAACTTTGAAATAAGATCTTGTCCAAATAAGTTAAAAGGAGAATTTGGAATTAATACGAATCGGTGTGTAAAGCGAATGTGTGGATTACCTGTGCATGTCACAAGCAACAGGTGCGTCTTCGCATTGGATAGGAACCCCTTCCATACTCACTGAATTAACAGTAGCTCTCGAAATAGGCCCATTGTATTGATTTGCACTGACAGAAGAGGTGGTACAACCTATATCTACCAGAAAAGAAAATTAATTGGCATTAACATTCAGCATTAACATGGGTAAATCATCTAATAAGCAGTTAGATTGGCTGATAGGAGGGATTTGGATAGGAAAAATATGGAGTTCCATTGGTTTTGTGGGCACCCCTAATCAGAATGAACTTTTCTGTCACTGTATGGGCACAGCAATATTTCAGCAGGTTGAATGGATTGAGCAGAGTGGCATGCAGTGCACTTTTGCTCGATGTCCAGCATGTTTTTACAGTATTTTCTGGACTAATATCCAGGTTTCTTACAGTTATGGCGTACATTATTATTTTGCTCATTAAATTCAGGTCGCAAACATGCACTGTAATTGTGAAGACCAGTGAACAAACATGTCACGTGTTAGGATAATTTCAGTCTCCGTATGAGTCTCTCCTCTCTATGGTCGCGTGTTTCTCCCCTCTAGGCTTCCGGATCCGGGAGCAGCTCAAGAACAAAGAGTCAACTCAGGTCTCAACCCAAATGATAGTTTATTATCAAGCCACTAAAAGACGGACCACAGAACATGGTATATATACTCTCTGTGTACGTGCAAGTGTACAACGAGGGTTATGGTATATTTACGTACACAAAGCAGGAATAGAATATCTCCATACATGCTTACAGACTTAGTTTCACAAAGAGGACATAATAAGAAATAGTTCCAGGTAAGGTTGTATGTTCAGTTGTTCAAAGCAGAAATAGTCTGCAGCTGACAGACATGATTTAACACACAAGCAGATGCTGGTTTCCTGTCACTCTCAAAATTATGTACACATACCAATCCTTAATGCTTAACATTTATCTTAGAACAATTTATATCATATAAAACAATATATTCCCTCATCACGTTAGTTTTAAATTTCAATATGGCCAGAATCATTTTGGCATCTTCTGGTATCATGTTTTTTTTTAAAGAAATTTAATGAGATGTAGCCTAAATGTTTCATTTCATTTGTCACATTTGTCATTAAGGAGACAGGTATATTCAGTCCACTTTTGGTGAGAGCGAGTTAAAAAAGCAGAGGCGAGCTTGTTTGGTTTCTGTTTTATGTTTGTAGCTTGTGAAAGATCTCGCACTGCTAAGTTGCATTCTTCTAAAAATGTGCACAGTTGTCATTAAAAATCACTTAAGTGGTCGTTCTGTGCTCATTTAAACACTGGAGCATTGCCCACGTTAGAATTTGAAAGTTCATCATTCTCATAACTGACTGTAGGAACTTTCTGAAGTAAGACGTCTTCCGTTACTGACCCTCCCATTACACAGAGAAAGATGTGCCTGAAATCAGCGACTGTGAGCTAGCTGTTCTTATCAAATGAGGCAAGAGAAATTAAATTTAAAGTCTAAAAAATTGTAGCTTATCGGTTCGATCCGATTCCAGTGGGTGAAAGTCCCTTATGCTCAGATCCAGACCGGAGATTGAGCCAACAGACAAGACACAAACACTCAGGACAAGCTCAGAATCTCATTTAGTCATTGATTCTACCAGCAGTTATATACAGCAAGATAGATGTGTGTGTGTATTTGTATGAAAGAGAGTGAGAAGATGTGTGTATGTCTGCTGTATATGCATGCCTCTGTCCAATGCTTGCATTGGCTGGACACTGTGTACCACAGCACTTTGAGGTTTGTACCCTATTTGCCAGAGATGAGTCCCTTCCTGACAATGCGCAGACTCACACATTGGTATAATATTATCTATAAATCCATCCTTGGTCTGCTTGTGGATATATTTTATTTAAAACCCGTAATTATTGTTTGCGATTAAATGACATCCTTTTTCTGACCGTCCCTAAGGTTCGCACTGAACTTGGCAAAAAGGCTTTTATGTTCTCTGCCCCTGCAGATTGGAATCAGCTGCAGGCTGATCTACAGCTTCAAGAGCTGATCCTGATTGGGGATTTTAAAAATGTGGTGAAGGATTTAGAGGCAGATTCTATAGGAATTTGTAACTGCTTTACTTTTTAGCCAAATAATGCTTCCTCATGTCTTTCTTTAGGCTTTGTTTTGTGAGCTGTTATTGTATGTTTTATGTTGTATGTTTTTATAATGTGTGTTTTTAAATATTTGATATATGTTTAATTAGAACTTGGTGCTGCTGCCATTTTGGCGAGGGCTCCCTTGAAAAAGAGATCTTGTAATCTCAGTGGGACTCACCTGGGTAAATAAAAGTTTAACAAATTTTTAAAAATGTGTGTGTGTGTGTGTGTGTGTGTGTGTGAAAAATGTGTGTGTCGATTGCAAAGTCAAAACATGATCATGGCCTGAGAGCAGGTGCTCATGAGACAGTCTTCCGCAGCCTCAGTCCAAGGCCAGAAAACATGAGCACATGAGACACTCTCAGAGTATAAGAATCATGAAATGTACAAAATTAATGTAAAAAATATAAAAGGCAGGTAAAATGATAATTAGTCATAATCACTCATGAATATATACCTTACAGGTGCGATGGGACGGTCATTCAACTAAGAATTTGGAAAATCAACTTCCCTGCCTGTTTTTTTGGATATACTTTAAATTAGGTTTTGCATATTAACCCATCCAAAATGACCACACACAGGAGCAGTTGGGGGTTAGGTGCATTGCTCAAGGACACTTCAGCCATGAGGATGGAGGAAGGAAAGGGTTGGTGGGGGGTGTCCAACCTTGACCAGTGATGCAGTGTTCACAGACCAGGTGAGGTCATTTGTGATGTGCACCCCAGGAACTTAGTGCTGTGGAATGAGAAGTGGAGCATGGCTGGGCTGATTCTTCCTGAAGTTGACAATGATCTCCTTGGTTTTATCCATGTTCAGGATGAGGTTGTTGACTCTGCACCAGCCCACTGGCTGCTCTACCTCCTCTCTGTATGCCAGGTCGTTGTCATCCTTGATGAGACCCACCACTGTTGTGTCATGCACAAACTTCACAATGTGGTTGGTGGCAGCCCTGGGGACGCAGTCATGTGTCATCCGGATGAACATCAGAGGGCTCAGGACACACCACTGAAGGGAGCATGTGCTAAGGGTGATGATGCTGGAGGTGTTCTGACCGACCCGCACTGACTGTGGTCTTTCAGCGAGGAAGTCCAGCAACCAGTTACACAGTGGGGTGTTGAAGCCCATCGGTCCCAGTTTGTCTACCAGATTCTGTGGAATGATGATATTAAATGCTGAACTGAAGTCCAGGAACAGCATCCGCACATGGGTGTTCTCCTCCTCCCGGTGAAAGAGGCTCAGGTGAAGAGCAGAGGAGATGGCATCATCAGTGCAGTGGTTTGGCCGGTAGGCAAACTGGAAGGGGTCGAATGTGTGAGGGAGTCTGGAGGTGATGTGCTTTTTTACCAGCCTCTCAAAGCACTTCATCATGATGGGAGTGAGAGCGATGGGCTAGTAGTTGTTGAGCGGTATAATTTGAGGTTTTTTAGGCACTGGGATGATGGTGACAGTCTTGAAACAGGATGGAACTTTGGATTAGTCCAGTGAGTTATTGAAGATATCTGTTAGAACACAAGCCAGCTGATCTGCCCAGCCCCTTAGCACTTGCCCAGGTATGTTATGAGGGCCTGGGGTCTTTTGTTTGTTTTTTTTGTCTCATCCCGATGGGGTACAGCTTTCTCTGCAGGAGTTTAATGCCTCGAACCTCCCAAAGAAGTTATTGGGTTTGTTTAAGTAGTCCACGTCATGCTCAAATGCAGAAGGATCTACCCTGTAGTTAGTGATAGATCATATACCTTGCCACATGTTCCTGGATTTGGCGGAGTCGTGGAAAAAGTCTTGGATTCTTTGACTGTGAGCACATTTTCTGATCTGATGGCATGAATTAAGTTGGCTATCGCTGTCCTCAGTGCGTCCTCGTTGCCAGACTTGAAGGCTAAGTTCCGTGCTTTTAGCTTCTTACGTACTTCCTTAGTCATCCATGGTTTCTGGTTGGCCCGGGTGGTGATGATGATTGTGACGCTGACATCCTCCATATATTTATTGATGTAGACTGACTCAGACATAGCATACTCATCAATGTTGATGTGGTCGTTGTAAGTGGCAGCCGCTTTGAACATGCCCCAGTTAGTGCATTCAATTCAGTCCTGTAGAGTCTCTGTAGCTCCCTCAGATTAATACAATATATCTTTATTTATAAAACACTTTTTAAAAAACACCAGTTGATACAAATGCTATACAGAGGTAAAACCTACAAACAGTTAAATACTTATAAAACAATAGATAAATAAATAAATACAGACCTAAAAACCATAAAACCAAAATAGATAAAACCCTCCGGAGTTCCCAAAGGACAGGGAGAATAAATCAGTTTTAATAAAAGATTTAAAAATGGATAAAACGGCGGCGTGTCTCACATAAAGTGGCAAGTCATTCCACAACCTCTAAGCTGCAACAGCACGGTCCCCTCTGTGTTTATGCTTAGTTTTTGGCACACTCTGGAGCAGCTGATTAGCCGACCTGGGTATGCGAGTGGGTCTATACGGCTGAAGCAGCTCCAGGAGATAGGAAGGAGCAAGACCATCTAAAAGTAAACAAAATTATTTTAAAATGAATCCTAAAATGTATGTGCAGCCAGTGGAGTGAGGTTAAAATGGGTGAAATGTGCTCATGCTGTTTGGTCCCACCCATAAGGCCATGGCCGTACACTAATTCCTCTAAATTAATTTAAAAGTATAATATTTCATGACTTCAGTATATACATTTTGGAATATTAACCACCCTTGTTCTTATGAACATAAGTGCCAGTCAAAAGTTTGGACACAAGATATTGTTACTCATACTGTAGTTACACATATTGTTACACATACTGTATGTGAAATATTGGATCATTTGCCTCAATAAATTATTGATCAAGTATAATATTTTTGTCTCATTTGTTTAATCGGTTTATCTTTATCAACTTTAAGGACTTTTTTGCTTTTATGTAAAGGTTTGATGAAGTTTTAGGTCATATTTATGCAGAAATATACAAATTTTCAAACATCTCTGTTTGTGCTGTAGATGTGGAAAGAATTTAATATTTTGCAATCATGACTAATATTGAAATTTGCTGCCCTCCCACACCCACACCTTATGACAAAAACAAACAGCGTTCACTGAAAATCTTTATCAAGGTCCTAAGAGTTTACGGAGTTATTTTGGGATCAAATATTTTGGAGCTGCACATGAAAATATATGTTCGCTTTTGTTACTATTTCCTTTAGTCAGAAGGTGGCACTGTGACTTTCCCTGGACATTCCCTGGACAGCAGGGCAAATTTGATGTCTTTCCATGAAAGAAGTTGTTTCCACTCAACGATAAATTGCTTGAACTCCTCAAACTAAGTAGTGCTTCTAATGTTAAATGTTATAATATTTGGTACAACCGTCACATATAAGTGCACTTGTTGGATGATATATTATGGGTATGAGAGGGCTCTTTATCACCACTTGTGGCTGTATATTTTTTAACTGATGCTTTGTTTTATGGCCAAATTTACTCATATTGTTGAGAAATTGTTACATTATTATAATAAAAACTATGACTTTTTCAGTCATAACCTGATAATTTTCTTCCCTGATTCTAGGTTGCAAACTATGGGGTTGGCGGTCAATATGAGCCACATTATGACTTCTCAAGGGTAAGCACAATGTGAAAGGTTTTTCCTTATGGTTTAACTACCTTATTTCTGACCCCTAATCAGTGACTGAACAATTATAACTTAACATACAGTCATATGAAAAAAGTAAGTACATCCAATGAAAACAGTTTTTTTCTCAACATATTTGAATAAGCAAACATTTCATCAGCATTAATACACTGCTTACAAAGGTGCTAACAAAACGCCTAACAAAACCACAAGATAAAAAATGGCATTTTTAATTATTTATTTAACAAAAATGTCAATAAGTGTAACAATATTCTGTGCTAGAAAGTAAGCTTACCCTTGGCTTCAGAAACCAGTATTGTTCTCTTTAGCAGAAATAGTTTCTTGCAGGCATTTTATACAATTGTCGTCCAGTCTGCAGTTGCAAGATATGTGAGTGTTTTTTTGCATGTACTCTACTTTGCAAATCTCCCCACACCATTTGAATAGGGTTAAAATCTGGAATTTGTCTAGGCCATTTTATAATTGCATTTCCCCTTATTAAAGCAATATCTGATATATTTGCCAAGGATAAGTTTCCTGTTTGAATATCCAGCTTTGGTTTAAATGCAACTTTTGGACAGAGGGCTTTACGTTGTCTTCAAGCATTCTTTCATCGGACGCAGAGTTCATATTTGAATCAATGACTGCAAGTTCCTGAGGCAGTGAAACAACCCCAAACATACATTTTGAACCGCATCAAAAGCCAATCATGTTAATGTCAAAGAAGCTTGAGTAGACTTGTTGCCTAATATGAATTATTGTAAACATTATTGCAAAATCTATGGTACTGGCAACTTCCCAAATATATTAATAATGCAAACATATCACTGGTTGTTCTTACTTTTTTACATGACTGTATGTAACATAGGCATGGCTCCTCATAAAGCTTTCACTACTTTGTGTGTGGGACACCTATAAAACACCAGTGCAAAAATGTATGGATTTCACACGTCACAGAAGATGTTTAGTACTAAACATAATGGAATACTCCATTACCATTTTTATTTATTTATTTATTTATTTTAATTAAATGTATTTATTTCAGTGAAATGCTTTCGGAAATGCTTTGCAGTGCATGTGTAATCAACTGGTAAATTAAATATTAAACAACTGTTCTATATGTTCTCTTTATCCATTTTAATGTAACTTTTGAACTTGGAATGGATAAAAAAATTATAATTTTACTGTTAAAAAAATAAATCCAGAGCTCCTCTTGTCTGGTTGGGGAAAGTTAATTTAAAAGTTTGCGCACTATGACCGATATTTCCAGTTCCAGTTTTTGATACTGGAAATGGATGCACAGGGTAAACAAAATGCAAGTGTCTTTTCATGCATGGTTTTCGACTAGATCTACCAATAAGGCATAGAATGTTAATATTTCCTTCCTGTTGCATTATTCTCGCAACAACATTTTCGCATTCCTCCCAAATATATTCAAAATATATTTGATCACTTGGACGTTCAGTGTCAGTGTACTTACTGCTTAAGCTGCTTTTCACAACAGACAGAGCAAATGTGCATCTCAGATCTGTTCCACTGACTTTGGATTGAGTAATGCGCATCTTGGATCTCTGCCCGATTCTTTATGAAGCATTAGAAGGGAAAAAAATATATGAAGGCTATGCAGTAATCTATTCAGTTTACTCAGTGAACTGCTGTACTTTTCCAGGAATAACTAATTCAACTTTTATTTCCCACATAATCTCTCGGCTGATATAATACGGGATTTTCACTTTGCGCGAGTTGGAAAACTAATCTAGTCTGCTACATGCGTCCAAAATGGATAATAAATACCCAGGTTTATTTATTAAACAATTTGAAAACCCTGTCTATATTTTTATTATTATTAAAATGTATAATTATTAGTTATTATATTATTAATTAAAATTATTATTCGAACTTAATTATTAGAATTATCAAATGTAGTATTATTATTATTGTTATTATTATTGTTATCATTGTTTTTGTTATTATTATTATTATTATTATTATTATTATTATTTAGCTTTAGTTATATATTTGTGAATAAATCGTTATTTTTAGAAATATATTCACTGTATTTTGTTATCATTTATTATGTTTTTAGTGAATTGGATTGTATTAATCATGTAAATCTTTGCCATCTCTATCATTAGTTTGAAACTTTATTTAACCATGTGTTAGTGACCTTGACCTACTTATTTTCTTCTTATAACAAGGCCCGTGCCAAATTTTTTTCAATGATTTTGAGTAGGTCAGACCCTAAGCTAAAAAATTATATATAATTTACCCATAAGGCTCCTTAACACTATATACACTTTATACTAAAATAGTAACATCCCTGGGGACTGATTCAATATTTAAAATGCTTCCAGCAAATCCTCGAACAACAAAGTGCACTGAGTACTGAATCTTAAGTCTAATGAGCCATATCTTGAAGATTTTATTGCGACTGGTCATTAAAAGAATCAGACCCAAAATAGAAAATGAAATATCTGATACACAGAGTGGATTTATAATGGGTAAAGGAACAAGAGAAGGCATCTTCAATTTAAGAACAATTGTAGAGAGGTGTCTAGATCTAGATAAAAACGTATACATTTGTTTCATTGATTATGAAAAATCATTCGACCCTGTTAATCATGAAAAATACAAACTTAGAATACTTTGAATAAGCTACCAATAGATGCCAAAGATATCCAACTAATAACAAACCTCTACTGGACACAAAGTACCTTTGTAAGAGTAGAAGATGGCCTATCAGGTCCCATACACATTTGGTGTGGTGTAAGGCAAAGGTGCATTCTATCACCAACAATTTTTAACTTGTATACAGAAGAAATCTTTAAAGAAGCAGAACATCTCAAAGAGATCTCTGTAGGCGGTCACAGTATCAACACTCTCAGATTTGCTGATGATAAAGCACTGATCGCTGAAAATGAGAAAGATCTACAAACCATCTTATGTGCCTTAAACTCTACTGTAACTGCAGTTACCAACAATAGACATCTGGATAGATACTGACAGCATTGAACAAACTTGAACAAGACTTCATGTCCAATTGTTCACAGTGGATGCCACTTGTGAAAAAGAGACCAAGGGAAGGATCTAGATTGCTAAAACAGCATTTAGCTGAAAATGGCTAAAATATAATTTGTTTATAATTTGTTTTGGGAAAAACCATGTTTTCCTTGTTTAACTTTTATCTTTGCATAAAATTTAAAATAGGCTTTATTCATAATTTAAGGGTTTTTTTGACTTTTCAGTAGAAGTCTGCCAGTCAGAAATATAAAATATAAAATAATTTTGAAATAGTATAAGTCCCACACTCCTACACTTAATTAAAATAATGATAAATAGGAAATCTTTATTTTCAAAGTGTTGAAGCCAAAAAAAAAACGTTATTTCTTTGAACTTCCTTGAATATTCCAACCCCATGTGACTATTTTTTTTTTTCAGATGTGAGCTTGGTCATTTTTACTCCTTTGAAAGGTTTTGCCGAGTTTTGAAAAATTAAAAGAATTCTTTTTTTCTTTTCACTGGCGAGCCTGAATCATAGTTTTTGCCATCAAACAGAACCAAAATGACTGTTAAAGTACTGTTTTATGTACTCTTTCTGTTCCTTGGTTATTATAGTGGTACGATTGTGTCCTCTAACAGCTCCCAGATCATGCATATTTGTGTTCTGTTGCCACTGGACAAGGACAGTGTCATGGTGATATAGTCCAGGACTACATTCTGTAATGCTGGATGTTTTATCATGATGTTATGCATGTCCATGACTGTGGAATTAATGAGAACAAGCAGAGAATGCCGGTCTTCTATAGGTGCACATCATGTGATCTGTGATCATGGAAAGCCACAAATAACCCCACCAAAAAAAATATATTTTTCAGGTTGTAAGTAATAGTGCAACGCCACAAATACTTTGAAAACGCAACAAATACTTCAACAATTTGTAAAGCTACCGGTACTATGTATGTGCTACTGATTTTTAAGTGTGGACTGAAAAATAACCCCAAAAAACAGCCATGCCCTGATGTACACAGAGGTCGTGTTACACATTCAAGAGTATTAGCTACGTAAGCTAGCATTGCAGTGACGTTCCTTTCTTACCGTCACATATCCTGATGTACCATAAATATGCAAGCCTGAAATGCCAGTGTGTGATGGCATATTTGGGTAGAAAAACACCCATCCCAGGTGACTCTGGGGGAAGGCAGGTTACTTTTTTACAGCTTGCAAGTCCATTGTAGGTAAAGGTTTGTTGGCCTTTTTACGCCCAAGCCTAGACCCAGGTCCCAGGTTCTGTAGCGTGAAGTGACTAGGAGTTTAACTCCTCCAGGATGGGATGATAGTCCATTGCAGATTACCTTCCAGGTATTTTTTTTACAGGTTCCCATTTATCCTGCTGGGTGGACAGAGGCAGAATTGTGGTTAAGACTTTGACCAGGGGTCTTAGCACAGTGATGGTCTAACAGGGATTCGAGCCCATGACCTCTCGCTTATAAGTCTAAATGAGTGAGATGAGAAAAGACACTAGTACCTATTTATAGAGGCTGTACAAATCATACAAATCTTAGTTTGCAGTTACTATTAAATACCAAACTATGGGCTGGTAATATCTTAATTATGTAAGCCAGAGTGGACTAGCAATTAGTTCAGAAAGAGATTCTACAGTAGAATTTACAGTTTAACCTGAATGTAAAATTTTCTCAACTTTTCAGGTTTTTTTTTTTTTTTTTTTTGTGTGTGTCTATTTTTCTAACCATTTCCATGTGGTTAGAAACTCAATGTTGGGGACCCTTCCAGCTGATTTGTTCAGTTTGTTTTTAAAATGTATTAATGTTTGTTGCAGCGTCCTTTTGACAGCAATCTCAAGGTTGATGGAAATAGGCTTGCCACCTTTCTTAACTACGTAAGTAAATGTGTGCGCTGTAAAGCAATCTGCTTTTTTACTCTGTGTTTACTGTGAAATTTTATTTTCATAGAAAGATGAGACTGAAGCTTTCAAATCATTAGGCACAGGAAATCGTGTGGCTACTTTTTTAAATTATGTAAGTATGTATGCTCTGTGCCCCATTGGTGAGAGTTTAAGGGTCATTTCAACATTATTGTGTTCTTTTTTAGTATTGCCAAGTTGATAAAAATGGAGTTCATTATTGTTAAATAGCAACAAGTCATTTAACACTTCATTAGAGGTATGAACTACAGCTCTCTGGCTTGACCACACATGCACACACAAGTGAGGCTTTTTTCTCAGGTCAAACCTTTTTTAACATTCACAGAATTTGAAAGGATTATACATGCATTTACCTCATTCCACATCAGCTATTCTAATGGCTTGTATGTTGCTGTTAACCAGGCATCGGTCTCACACCTACAGCTGAACCAAATGCTGCATCCAGTAAAAGGAACACACATCTTCTCTGTGCTCCCCACCCATCACGGGTTCAATAGTCATTTTTAGTTTTTGTTTTTCACCTACAAATCCTTACATAGTGCTACATGTGTGAATCATCCACTCTGAACAATGACCAGAGTTAATATGTGAAAGTAGCTAAAGTTAACACACTAGAGGAGACTTCTTACAAGTAAATAAAGAGGGCTTGCCACAAAATACACAACAGTGGTAAGATTCAAAAACAGGAAGACTAGATTAGAGTTTGCCAGAAAAAAATGCACATGTAACTGGAGCAAGTGTCAATGGACAAATGAGAAAAATGACAACTTGTATTAGAATAGACCTTTTCCACAGCTACCAGAAACACCTGATGACATGCAAATCCATTTCCAGTATATACAATGCTACATTTAGTTAACAGTGAAAATGGGTTGTAATAGTATTTTTTCAGCTTCTGTTTTGACCTTCCTGTACTTCAGGAAGAAGTTGTGAAGATTGTGGTGTCACTTTTGTCAATACATTTTGCAGCATTTGCACTCAAGAATCAGTTTAATTTTTGAATTTACATTTCATTCATTTTGCATTCATTCATTTAGCAGGGCTGACATAAAAGACTAACAGGTTTGGGTGGGGTGTATTTGAACGTTGCATAGTTGCATTGCATCAAATCATATGATTTTATACAAAAGTCATACATTGATATGAGACAAAAATCCTCATGCAATATTCCTGTGATGTTGAGTTGACATACAACTGCTTTATAATGCTGCTGGATAATGTAGGGAATTGGGCGATGCTTATAAAGATAATGTCAAGTTAAACAGGAACATAACCTGCTCATGCATGGTTAAAACGCCGCATTAAATTGCCATGGCAACTTGACTCACCTTCCCTAGCACCGGTTAATCCAGGAGTTACTCCCAACGTCACAAAGTTACTTCTGAACTAATCTGAATAAGCCAGTATTTGTGCTTCATAGCACATTCCTCTAGAATAAAAATGGATATTTAGGAGTTTTTATCAGTCGATTAAAAGACTTACACAACATACATTATTTCACTTTGAATATTAGAAAAAAAATGCAAAAACATTAGTGCAGAAAACAAGTATATTGTATGGAAATTGATTTTTATCATAATTCATATTGTATTTATTTTGAGCTGACTGCTTCTCTAAATAGTTCCCTCATAGTTTGGAGTGTTTTGGGTCATTGTCCTGGTGTAGGGGGAAAGTGGCTTCAGTCAGGTGCCATCCACTGGGTATTGTATGGAAGCTTTCCTTGTTCAAGATTCCTTTTACTCTGTACAAATCTATATTTCTACCACCAAAGCAGCCCCAGACCATCACATTTCCCCCACCATGTATAACACTTGGGGGTCAAGACCTCCAAGTTCTTCCTCTGTCCAATGTCTATGCTCTGTTGCTATGTATACTATTTTCCTTTTATTGACCAGTCTCAGATATGGCTTGTTCTTTGCAAGTCTAGGAGTCATCTGTTCACTGTTGAAGTTGAAATTGGTGTTTTGCAGGTGATATTTAATGAGCCTGCCAATTGATGACCTGTTAGGCATCTATTTGTCAAACTAGACACTGTGATGTTCCATGTCAAGTTTCTTGCTAAGTTTGCTTTTCACTTACTGAAGACAAAAAGACCCACAAACAAGCAGCAACTAAAGACAGCTAAAGTAAAAGCATGGCCAAGTATCTGGCCAAGGGATGAACCAGCATTTGGTGATGTCCATAAGGAATGGAATTGTACATCATAGGAAATTGAACAGGGCCTTCAAGCATAACTTATTTTCTCAGTGGTGTGAAAAAGTGTTTCAAGAAGATTTTTATTATTAAGGGGGGGAAAAAAAATCCAAACCTACTTGGCCCTGTCTGAAAAAGTGATTGCCCCACCTGTTAAAACATATCTGTGGTTTATCACACTTGAGTTAAATTTTTCTAGCCATACCCAGGCCTCATTACTGTCACACCTGTTCTCAATCAAGAAATAACTTAAATAGGACCTGCCTGACAAAGTGAAGTAGAACAAAAGATCCTCAAAAGCTAGACATCATGCCAAAATCCAAAGAAATTCAGGAACAAATGAGAAAGAAAGTAATTGAGATCTATCAGTCTGGAAAAGGTTATAAAGCCATTT
>JBCNYH010000021.1:12456297-12474414 GCA_039654325.1 Tandanus tandanus
TATGATTATATCGACTTAGCTTTCATTATATCCGCAAATTAAAAAGGATTAGCATAGGGGAACACTCTATAACTCTCTAGTGTGTGAGAACACTCTCACACTCCTTAATCCCCATAAAAGGACTTAGCGGTGTGTGCGCGATTCGAAATATTCATGAAGACGGAAACAATGGTAACGTGAACCTACAAATGTACAGGAGCAATGCAGTCTAACAGGGGGAAGAATTTTACTTCCACTGAAATAGAAGAGCTGCTGCAGGAGGTAAATTCCAGATTAGATATTATTTTCAGTAGCATGAATAGTGGATAAATGCAAAAATGTGGTTTGACCCAAAATCAAAGGCCAAGAAAAAAAGCAGCTTACCACTGGCTGTATACATACCATGTTAAATATATATTGTATTAAATTGACATACTGTATCCAAACATATCCAGCGCGTATTCCTGGTTTCCTAAGGCAGCACATCATTGGAAGAACAAAAGCCTGGGAAATAGAGACCACCTTTACCAGGTGGTCTGTGTGTACAGTCTAATGCACTTACAATGTTGGTTAGAGCAGCAACAGGACGAAATCCCTTGACTGGACATGTTTATGTTTATGATAGTGGAATTTAATATATTGTCCGGTCAGTAGCTTTATACTCTCCAGGATTCGTAGGAGGGAAAAAGCCATCAGTACCTGATCATCTGGTTGTACCTAATTGGAGTGTCAGTTATGGGCCCGCAGAGCTGACACAAGGTGTTGCACAGACCTTGGTAGCTTGCTAGTCGATCTCTGCAAATAAATCTGTGTGGACTTTGAAGATGCATTCTCTCTCAAGTGAATGAGCTGGAATTGAATCCTTTTAAAGTAAATATGCCATTGTGCCAGTTTTAAAAGAATTGATCTACATTCGCTTTGTAAATGTAGTTATCAATGAATAAATTAGCCATGGTTTCCAATGAACATAATGATATGTCATGAAGTGGTTTTTATTTGGATGATGCTTTGTAATATACTGAAAATAATTATTTAAAATGTTTAATATAGTAAAAAAAAAAAAATACTCCAAGTTAAGAAAATTTAAACGTTAGGGAAATAGTAGCAACATCACTTTAGCATCAGTATGTATGTAAGAGTGCTCTTTCATGTTGGTGGATTCTATTCGTAGCTTAGAACAAATCCCAGATGAGAAAATATTGGTGAATGGCAGAAAGGTGCATGAGATTTAAGAACGAATTTCTTTGTAAGAACAACTGGTGAATGAGGATTATTATTATTATTACTATTAGTATTGTTATTATTAGCAAGTACAGTACATTATTTAAAGAAGCAGGACTCTCTTTACTGTTGTATTTAATTTGCTTTTAAAACGTTTTCATCACCTCAACAAAATTACCCATTTATTAAAATCTTTATTTTTTTAACATTTCAACATTTTTATGAAGCTTTTGGAATAAGTTACATGTAAATAATAATAACAGTGCTTACAATATTTACAGCTAAAAACAAATATTCAGTGTATGTAATAGGAAGAGTACATTTATGAATTAATATGCTTGCACTGGGACTGAGAGGTCAGTAATTTTTGTCCATCTTCTTCATGTCCGTTGTCTCTCTTGTCCTTTTGGACGCCGTTCTGATTCTCGGTCCCCTCCCTTCCGCCCAGTGAGAATGGCAGGACAGTCTTCTTTTTGACAGCACGGGGTTCCATGTGCTCATCACATCCCTGAAAAATCACACCGTTACTCACATGCTTTGAGGAGAAAAAAAGAATGCGAGAAGATCTAAACCATACTTCGTCCGAGTGATCCAAAAGGCTCTGATACGGCTGTGATGATTCATTCCTGCTGGGCCTGTTGTCTTCTATCAACCCCTCATCCTTTCAAGAGGAAAAGAAGCACAACAAGCAATAACAAATGTTAACCCATTGACTGTATCGTGTTCAGTAGTGTTACTTGAATACTAAAGCAGTATAAATATGGTGGTGTGGTATGTAGCTTCTTTTCAAATACTTTGGAACTGAGCATAAATTTAATCTTTTAATCAGCAACAATTAGATGAAGAAAGAAGAAGAAGAAGAAAACATACAAGACTAGTACTGTGGAACTACTCTTACAAAGTTATTTCACAAAAGTCAAATTTACTCAAAAATACTACTCTAAAACAAGAACACTCAGTGCAAACCTTCACCAAGCTGAAAAAAGACGTACACAGTGCTCCCTGCTGGGCCTGCTGTAATACCACACTTCCAAAAAATTGTTCTTCTCTCAATGTTAAGATTCCTTAATGCAAAAAAAAAAAAATTCCTGGATGCAAAATTTGATCCGGATCATCTCCAAAATCTAATGGAGTTTTCCTTGTCCAAAGCCCTGCCACTGGTAGGAATTTCATGAACATCCGTACATAATTTTTGCATAATCCTGCTAACAAACAAAGAAATTACAGGTAAAACACAACTAGAGGTAATAAGAAAACTGAATTAGTTTTGAAGGTAACCTCAGATCGAGACTTGGCTGGAGATTGGCTGGAGTTCTTCGGAGAACTGGAGCCCCTTATTCTCTCACTCAGCCAGGCGAAAGACACAAACGGGGGACCGGAGGAACGTGAGGAGCGGCTTTCTGCTCCGTCAGGCTCCCTATAACCAACCAAGTCACAACTGTAAATAATCTAAATATTAAATCCATGTAAATGCACATGTGTGTATTGTAGCACGTACCGGTTTTCTGCGGCGTGTCTGTTGGCTCGCTCCCTCCTGACCTTCCCATACGTGCGACGCAAAGTGACCCTGCATAAAGAGACACAGTAGATGAATTAGGACAAGTGTTATAGAAAAAGTTACAAGTGAACGGGTAGTGTCCTGTCCTATGGTGTTCCTGTTTTGGTTTTATTCCTCTTTTACCACAGCAGTTTTTCCATTATTTCATGAATGACCACAAAACAAGGTACTTATACTATAGCAGCTGTCAAAACTCTTTAATATATTTTAATATATTAATATTCATAACTCTTACATTACAACATTGTGGTTTAAACAACCTCCATACTGACCCCAGGTCGAGGAAACGCCTCCTGGTCTTCTTGTCCAGCAGGACTGTTGGGCTGCTCGGCTCCTCTGAACTGATATCACGACTGTCATCTGAACTCACATAATAAAACCATGACATTAGTGCACGGGCAGCACGTCCACCTCACAGCAAGAAGGTCCGGGGTTTATGTTCCGGGCTCAGCAAGGGCATTTCTGTGTGGAGTCTGCATGTTCTCCCCATGCCGGTGTGGGTTTCCTCCAGGTGTTCCAGTTTCTTCCCACAGTATAATTGGCTGCTTTAAAATGCCCCAGGAATGAGTGTGAATGGTTGTGTGTGCTGGCCCTGTGATGGACTGGTGAGCTGTTCAGGGTGTACCCCACCTTCACCCAGACTTGGCTGAGGTAGGCTCCAGCCTCCTGCATCCCTAGTAGAATTAAGCTGTTTAGCAAATGGATGGGAGGGTGGATGGACACACTTTACTGAACACTTCAAAGTGTCTTGTAAGGCATAAAGTCATCCACATTTCAGCTTTAGTTAGGAAGGAATCATGAGTCTGAACTGCCACCAATAATCACAAATAGTTTGGTGTCATCTTTACAGTGCTTTATGGGATATAGTGAACTCCAGGGGGATATACTGTATATTTCATCCACAGGCCCATTTACCCTGCAGAGGCCCAATTCCGTCTGAATAGGAAAGCAGGGCCGGGCCTGGTTAGTACTTGGATGGAAGACCACCTGGGAATATCAGGTGCTGTAGAGGTTTAGGGAAAAGACCTGTCAGCCTACCCTGTAAAAAATCTGCCAAGAAACCTCAAGAGTCGGATTTGCCAAGAGTTGGATTCAAATAAAGGCATTAATATAACATAACATGCACAGTGATGTCATCCTTCCTGCTGAAAATCCTTGAAATAGTGACTTACACATATGCACTTTCCCATATTTGGACTTTAAGCCACACCTATATTTGTCTGCAGACTAAATGGCAATCCCCAATTGTCTTTTTTCTGTATATCAAAAACTGAAACCATATTAGTCCTGCATTCTATTATAACTGTGTTTTACCAATTCCCCTTGACTGAACAATTTACACCATTTTATGGGCTTGATGTTTTTTTATCTTTAAAGGAGTGGCTTGTGCAAACTCCACATTATGGCCAACCACATCCTTTACATGGAGAACAACGACAATGGGATGGTAATCTCTTGATGCCAAAACAACAACAAGGACGCCCAAGAATTACATGATGAAGAACACTCATGCAAGATCACAAGGCACTAAACACCATATGGGCTGACAGAAAATCACCTGCCCAAGATCAGAACCCTTGCTGCCCTGTATACAACATGGCATGGGAGGCTCTATGAGATTGTACAAGAGTGAGTCATTTGACTTTCACTTGATTTCATTTTTCAAATTATTCTTCATCCTTTATTAGGGTTATGGGGAGGCTGGAGCCTATCTCAGCCGACTCCGAGCAAAGTTGGGGTACATCCTGAACAGCAACACACAACCATTCACACTCATACTAGGGGCAATTAAGAATATCTAATTAGCCTAATGCATGTATTTGAACTGTGGGAAGAAACTAGAGTACCCAGAGGAAACCCTACAGGCACAGGGAGAACATGAAATCTCCACACCAAAATGCCCTTTCCTAGCATGAGACTTGAACGTGACTTGGACTCGAGCTTCTTGTTGTGAGGTGGTAGTGATTAGTCAGTTAACTTCAGAAACAGATCATTGCTAGGTGGGTTTGTGTTAAATTTTGGAGAACGCATCAGTTTAGAAGAACTCAATTTGAAAAATTGCTCCAGGTCCTCCTGCTGTGAATCACAGACATCATATACCTACCTGTATACAAGTACATGGTGGAGCTTAAACTCAGCAAGATATTTATTTAGAAGGTCCAGGTTTAATTAACTGAGCCATACAAATCAAAATTATAGCAGTTTAAGAAAACAATTCGCAATGCCATAGGATTAAATGTGTTTCTATTCAAAATTAAAATACATAGATTTAGGCACTGCCTAAAGGGGAGCTCCTGATAAATATCTCTGTTGATGGGTGTCTGATGCTGGTGTTATAAGAGTAGCACAGCTCCTTTAAGAGCTGAGTCACCTTCAGCCCTGGAGGAAATAAATAAGTAAATCTCCCCTGCATTTCCCGACTACAGTCTGGAGTGAAAGTAGGAAAGGTTAACAATGAGTTTTCTCTTCACCGCCTTTAACTCTCTGATTTCCGCCTTCATCTGTATCACCAGTCATTCATTGATTCATTTTCTAAGTCGCTTAATCTTAATTAGGTTCGCGGGGAGGCTGGCGCCCATCACAGCTGACTCCGGGCGAAGGCGGGGTACACCCTGAACAGCTCGCCAGACCATTGCAGGGCCAACACCCATACAACCATTCACACTTACTCTACAACCTAGAGGCAATTTGGAACCACCAATCAGCCTTCCGTGCATGTTTTTGGACTGTGGGAGGATACCGGAGTACCCGGAAACCTACGCAAGAACGGAGAGAACATGCAACCTCCACACAGAAACGGCCCAAGCTAGGGAATCAAACCTGGATCTTCTTGCTGTGAGGCAGGTGTGCTAAACACTGTGCCACCATGCTGCCCTGTATCACCTGTCTTGTTTGTTTAATTATCCGTTTAACGAGTTCATGTTCCGTGTTCCTGCTACTGTTTTGTGTTGTCTTGCTCTGCCTACCTGAGTAAGATTGTGTGTTTTTTATTCTGCACAAGTCTAAGCAGTGATGTATTCATCCTGTTGTGCTCCACCAATCACTTAAAAGGATGTAAGGATGTACTGTATTGTAAGCATTAATGCTAGGAAGTTAAACATGCTTATTCAAAAATTCTACCTTCACTCTGAGAGTATTCTTTTTGGCGAAGGAGAGAACGATTCTCCCCATGTTGCTGGACCTGGTCCTTCTCAGCCACATGGACTTGGTCTTTCTGCAGCTGGTCCCTCTTGTGCATGTGGGTGTGGTCCTTCTGGAGATGGTCCCTCTTGTGTGTGTGGGTGTGGTCCTTCTGGAGATGGTCCCACTTGTGAATGTGGGTGTGGTCCTTCTGGAAACGGTCTCTTTTGTGCATGTGGGTGTGGTCCTTCTGGAGGTGGTCTGTCTTGGCCAGGTTGGTGTGGTCATTCTGGAGGTGGTCCGCCTTGTGCAAGTGGGTGTAGTCCTCCTGATGTCGGTCCCTCTTGGTCAGGTGTGTTTTGCCCTGGAGATGGTCCCTGTTCCGCAGGTGGGTATGATCTTTTTGGTGCACATGGATGCGTTTGTCTTGGCACAGTTGGATGTGGTCACCCTGTCGCATATGAGTGTGGTCCCTTTGGTGCAGGTGGGTGTGGTCCTCCTGGTGCAGGTGGGGATGGTCCCTGTGATGGAGGTGGGAGTTATCTTTAAGGTGCACCTTCAGAAGATCATTCTGTCCCAGTTGGGGATTGTCCAACTGGCGCTTCTGGAGATGTTCCCTGTTGCGTATATGGGAAGGGTCCTCCTGGCGCTGCTGGAAATCGTCCCCCTTGAGCAGGTGGGTTGGAGAGGAGGGATTCAGCAAGTATGCGCTTCTTTGATTTTGTTCTTTCTTTTCCATCTCAGCTGTCTCAAAAATGAAGGCTCGGTCCTTCCTTGCAGGAGAGGAGGAAGGATGGAGATCAAAGAAGGGGGAGGGGCAACGCAGGGATACATGGAGAGGCGAGCAGGAGCCAGACAAGAGGCCACTGTAACTCTGTTGCACGTAAAAGAAAAACATTATTAGTCAACTTGTTTTTTGTTAACAAAATACAGAATCTTTTGTTCTACGTTAGTCAAATAACCCCCACACACAGACCTTTCCATCAAGACTATCCTCTCCTTCAGTGGAGCTCAGACTGTCTCGGAGACGAGACCTGGAGGGGCGGTGCCTCCTGGTTTTGATAGACAGCTGAGCCTTAGCTTTCTGTAGGCTGCTGTCCAGTCGTTCAGTCTCAGGCACTGCGTCTGTCAAATATTACAGAATGATCATGTTTTTTAATGATTACAATCATTACTGGAGATATTCAGATACAAGCTGAATACACACATGCACACACATGCACACATGCCTTAGCAGATGTAAAACACAGTAAAGTCGTAAAGAAGAGCTGGAGCTCTATTAAGCTGTCAGCAGCCACAGATTACTAAAGTGAATGATGTAACGCTATTCCTCACACACACACACACACACACACACACACACACACACACACACACACACATACACATAGAAGAATCTGTGGTTGAGAGATGCTTTAGCGAGGTCGGAGGAATGTGAAGACCTGACTTCCGCCCTTTAGACGAACTCATAAAGCATCAGTGCTGTTCCTGGATAATCTCAGCCTTATTATTTTTCAGCCTCCAGCAAACATAAGCTGTAAAAATCTCCTAATTACAGATGATCATTACAGATCTGTTTCTACACAGTCTTCAAAACTTATCCATCACGTGTCATTTAATGTTGTGGCATACTAAGGGTATACTCACATATAAGCGATATAGTCGCAAAATAGGGCGATATAGTGCAACTGTTTTTTTGGTTGTTTTCGTTTTTTTTCAGCTGGCCAAAAAAAACCTTTAATATAAATTATCATTGAGGATCCGTGGCCCTGCACTGGATGTGTGTCATGTATTATATTGAAACTGCCCTTAAAATGTAAATAAAACAAATCCAAGTGCTTTCTTTCTTAATGACTTATTTATGCTTTTTTCTCTGTGTATTTTCATGTAACCTCCATTTGATTGTCACGAGTCCAGTGGGTCCGGTTGAATTAGTTGTGTATTCCAGCATGAGCTGCTCAGCTTTGGCTTATGGGACAGCCTGCACGAGCGCGGAGCTGCACGTAAAACCTGCACCTTCCCCTGCGATGCGTTCATTCCATGTCAGATCGGAGCATAATTACCTGTTAGAGGTTTTTAATAATCAAACCTGGGGATTTATTATTTATTTTGGACGCGCATAACAGACTAGATCAGCTTTCCAAATTGCGCTGATAAGGGAAAATCCCGTATTATATCAGAGGAGAGATTATGTGGGAAATCCAAGTTGAACTAGTTATTCCAGGAAAAGTAAATAAAAAAATACAGTAATAGATTACTGCATAGCCTATATATAATTCCCATATGTCCCCTCTAATATATCCCAAAGAATCAGATCCTAGCGCAAATGGAACAGATCTGAGATGCGCGTTCCTCTGTCTATTGTGAAAAGCAGCTTGAGCAGTAAGTACACTGACACCAGAACAACCATTTATTTTTATAATACGTGTGAGAGATGGCAAGAGGCATGTTGCGTGTAGGAAATATACAGATTTATTTATTTATTTATTTTAAAAACGAAAGTATAAATAGAGGTGCACAGGACTCTCGCTGGCCGTCTGTTTATAGAAGGGGCGGATTCGCATGACGTGCATCATTTCGCGGGTTTTTCTTTGTAAAAAGGGGCAGATGCGCGTGACGTGTCATTCATGGATTTTTCTTTGTCAAAAATGGCGGATTCGCATGACATTTGCATGAATTCGCACCAAAGTTTGAGCAGGTCCAAAACTTTTTCCAACACCGCGAAAACGGGCCATTTACCTCAAATTCGACCGACTACCTCCGAAAATATATTCAATTACCCTTGAACTAAAATTTGCAAGTACATTCGGCCGTGATTGCTTACATGTGAGCTAGGCTTAAGTGTATACCACAATTTTACACCTAGTAGAATTTTATTTATGTTTTACTAAACACATTTGTCTGTTATTCTTTATTAGAGTTGTTACACCTCCATTTAAGACAGTTTCTTCCCTGAATTCTGTTTCTGGTCAATAAAGTCGTATTTGTTGTGGAAAAAATGTTGGATTTCAAATGTTGCTTTTTGTGTGGAAAAATAACAATTAATGAAAGAGCGGACCAGCTAGGGTTAACATGCTAACCTTAAGCAGGTAGAAGAAGGGAGTCTCGACTGGTTGCCACACTTAAGCTGTATCCATTACTCGATCTATGGAAGCTAAAAGGAAAAGGTTTTGGGCGTTTGGAGGCATGTGTCAAACAACAGTGTCTTTAAATGCTGATTGGTTATACTTCGAATTGCATCAAATGAAAGTTTAGTTCAGCTGAACTCCACGCCTGCCCACTTTGCGTTCGGTGAGAAATTCCGCCTCTGGTTGCTCATGTCTCTGGCGTACATTGACTTTGCATGGTTGCTCATCGCTTTCTTTGTGAATGCGGCTTTATGCTTGGTACTTACCGCTTTTAATGGCTTCCTCGGCAACAAGAGAAGACGGCGATTGCAGGCCTGTTCCTTGAAGCAGCGCTATAAGGTCCTGTTTGGTAGTTTAAAACAAACCTCACCTAATTATTGAAAATAAAAATACATCAAACCTTACGGTAAAATATTTTATTAAAAACATTTCCCTGCCACCCTCAATTTTCTCCCTTAAACCCTTGATGTTTCATCTATTCGGTGACATTGACCTCCCCTTTGGTGCCTAACTATGAAAAATTACATGCAAAAAATGTATAATTTTCTAAAATTATAGGATGCACAATCATTTTCCAGTAAAGGTCTGATGTACATTGGTTAAATCATAAAGAATTATCCGTATTTTCTTCCCTAATTTTAGTCATATCCAATTCCTACCTGTCAAGTGTTGCTTCCCTATCACATACGACCACCACCAACCAGGGAGGGGTGTAAGTATGCTCATGCCCCCTCCATGACGTGATTCTGCCACTCGCCTCTTTACGAACTGCTGTGCATGCGCATTTGGAGGCTGCATAACAAAAAAAGGAAACACGTTCTGGGAATAAATTGTCAGTCTGTTCATTATAGTCAGGATTATCTCAGGCTTAGATCGGAACATTCACCATATAATCCCCAACTGTTTAACAAATCAGTAATGTTTACAAAATGAGATTTGGACCGCTGCTGTCATGTCCTGATTTATGAATGGCAACTAAAATGATCCCCTGTTGTGCTTTGATGAATAATGCATTTAGATTGAGATCAGAAGCTGAAATTGGGTGAGATGCATCTGGGTGCGTGCGTATCTGCGTTTAAAACACTTAATTAGCGTCTCATATCATACCTTTCATGCTGCTAAATCTGAGAAACTGTGGATATCACTTGAGATGATCCTAACCTTCCTCTGGACATCTCTTATGTGTGTGATTTTAGATCTGTGGCGGCAGGCCTCAACTCCCCTGCCAAGTCCAACTCCATGGAAAAAAAACTGCAACTCAAAAGCAAAGAACTTCAAGACACCCAAGACAAATGTCACAAGGTAGGACTGCACTTCACTGATGGGGATGTGTGAGCATAGATACTTTTGTGTGAATGTCATTTTTTTTTTTCTGTCCTCCATGTTATTTTTAAAGGAGCAGTGTGTATGGGGGTGCATGCAGTGAAAATTAGGTGGAGTACTTTACTCTTTGCTCAGAAGCTTTGCATGCTAATCCTTTTGTAATTACTGTTCGGTTATACCTCGAGCACAGGAGTAATGAGATTCCTAACCGTCTTCATTTTAAAAGTTCAATTGTTCTGCAATTGCAATTTATTAATAGACTTGCGTAATTAAATTTTGTTTTGTTTTTTACAGTAGAGTTTAAATAGCTGTCTGCTGTGCGCATCCTTATACAGGGTGACCCAAATAAACCTCCCACATTTTAAGATAATCAAATTATTATTTGCACACATGAAACTTCATTCAGTACAGTTTTTATTCATCACTATGTACACATGAAACTTAGTGAGGCAGGAGAGGTGGTTCTAAGGTGTGTTGGTAGCCCAACCCTAACTTGAACACCTTGAGCTTGAAGAACTCGATGTGTGGTTTCAGTAAGATGGAGCTGCAGCACACACAGCTCGAAGAACATCGGAGGTGCTCAGGGAGACGTTTCCGGATCGGGTGATCTTGTTGTGTGCGTAGACATAAACACAAGACTGGACAAGACCCTTGCATGACGTGCCTTTACGTGGCCGCCATATTACCAGGGACTAAAGTCCACCATTCCAATAAGATGAGTGTTGAATGTTGTGTCTCAACTTGCTCCAACCAGCGATATAGTGTCTCTAAAGTGCAAAGAATAATATTTCACTTGTAAGTATTGTATCTACAGAATAATTTAAATAAAAGCATTCTTTATATTTTATTCTCTTTCCAGATAAACAAAAATCTAAAGTCCAAATATTTGTTTAATTTTACTTGTGTCGTGGCATTTTATCAGCACGTATAACAATATGACCCAAAGTAAGGCGCAAAACGAAGCAAAATCTCTCAATCTTGCAGCTTGTTTACATGTATAAATTCTAGCTGTCAAGTGTAACCAGTCTCTGGTAAGATGGCGGAAACTTCGGCACGTTCCAAATACATGCGTTATACCAAGCAGCGTCTTGTGTTTATGTCTATGGTTGTGTGGCGTTTTTTTCTGTGGGGTTATCTTAAATCACGGGTGTATACTCATCATCCCCAAACATTTGAAGCCCTTAAGCGGCCTTCACACTATATTGAATTTGCCCAGCGTATGCCTGTGGACTTTATACGCCATACACTGAAGTTCGTTTTGATTTCATTGTTATTCGTTTTAATTAGTTCCTGTACATTGTTGCTTGTGCTATTTGTTGGAAAATTTTGTGCATACATAAAACATTTTCGACATATGCCAGAGGGCGAGAAAGCTGTGTATGCTCTATGGGAATGTTTTGTTCATCCGAATTAAGATTACGACTAGTTACCAGTACAGTCTCATTTGTCCACCCCAAGTGAGTTATTTGTTAGTGGACTTCTTGCACATCATCCACACTCCTGAGCATAAATTCTTTTATTCTTTGCCCTGGACGTCCTGGGCTTCCCTGCTGGTACTGTTGAGGATGTGTAGGCAGTTGAGACAGGATGGACTAGGAGAGACGTTTCTGTCGGAGGCTGGAGAAAGTTGGGACTGGGAGACCTGGATCTTGAGTCTTCTTGGGATGCAGCAGCTTCTTCAGGTGAAGGTGTGGGTGGTGGAGATGGAGCCTTCCATTTTTGCCTGTGGGATGGCTGGTTCTTCGGGGGCATCTGGTTTTGGTTATATTATAAAGGTTGCTATTCAGCAGGAGCTAGCCGCTGTTCCACTCAACATGGCCCGTCGAGCCATAGCAGCCTTCAGAAACCACCTCCAAACGTGTATAGACAATGACGGCTACCATTTGAAGGATATCATCTTTAATACATGATAAATAAGAAAAGTAGTTTTATTATTGATTTTTTTTTTTAATTTACCTGTGAAATGTGGAAGGTTTTAATGGGTCACCCTGTACAGTACTTGTTCTTGTTTGGTATGCTGAAGAGTGTGTGTAAAAAGAGTGTGTTTATGGCTAAATCTTTGTAGAGTCCTGACCAGTCCACCATTATGTGAAGCACAAAGTTGTAAAGGATGGCTCTGTAAACTGTAGCTACATGCATACACTATACATTTTCCCTTCATTGGAATTAAGAGGCTCAAGAATTATTCTACCCCTGTGCACAAAGTGTTAAGGTTGGGCTAGAAGAACTTCAGGGTCCTACACCAAGCCCTGATTCAACTCCATTGGACATCTTTGGGATAAATTGTAATTTGAGAATTCAGCAGTGCTGTGGTATAGTATCTTTTAGTACATGTATTCACCTCACTAACTGTCTTATATAATGCATATAGATTTGATGTTTCAGTCCATAGGCTAGCACGGAATTGACCACATGCATGTGTCGTGTGTCCTTGTGGCTGGAGCGACACTGTAAAATGCATTTAGATCTGGTGCTTGTGTTTGTGGCGGCCCAGATGGAGCAGGAGATCTCACGCTTCCAGCGTAAGATGACCGACCTGGAGTCGGTGCTCCAGCAGAAGGATGTGGAGCTCAAGGCCTCCGAGACGCAGAGGAGCATCCTGGAGCAGGACCTCGCCACCTACATCACCGAATGCAGCGTGAGTGCTCTTGAATTGAAACAGTAGTTGCTATGCTGATAGTTTCTATTTCCGATTTAAATTTAAGATTAGTAACAAATTCTATTACAGTTAAAACATTTTTTTTAGATTATGCATGATAGTGTGACACTGTGTCTATTACCGTGAGGGATATTGGGTTGGATTTGTTTTAGGTGTTTAAGAGTCTCTCTTTGTAGTTTGGTTGGTTCGTCCATCATGTAACTTGATGATATCCTAATTAAATTATGACCTCATGCAGCTTCAATTACATGTAAGCCAGATTGTAGTCTGATTATTACATCTGATGACCAAATTTATTCCTAGTCATAAGAAGCAACAAAAAGATTTACATTTATTCCATTTGGCAGACACCCTTATCCAGAGCGACTTAAATTTTTATACAACTGAGCGATTAAGGTTAAGGGCCTTGCTCAAGGGCCCAACAGTGGCACCTTGGTGGTACTGGGGCTTGAATCCCTGACCTTTGGTTCAGTAACCCATAGCCATAACCACTGAGCCACTACTGACCCATATGCCCAGATTTCCAACGTATTTAAAATTTTCTTAGCATAAAAAATGGGTGGCGCGGTGGTGTAGTGGTTAGCACATTTTTTTTGCCTCACAGCAAGAAGGTCCTGGGTTTGAGTCCCGGGCTCGGGCGTTTCTGTGTGGAGTTTGCACGTTCTCCACGTGTTTGTGTGGGTTTCCTCCATGTAGTTTGGTTTTCTCCCACAGTCCAAAGACATGCACATTAGGCTAAATGGCTCTTACAACTTATCACTGTGTGAGTGTGAATGGTTGTGTGTGTGATGCCCTGCGATGGCCTAGCGAGCTGTTCAGGGTGTACCCTGCCTTCGCCCAGTGTCGGCTGAGTTAAGCTCCAGCCTCCCTGTGACCGTAGTAGGATTAAGAAGTTTGGCACATGAGTGAGTGAATAAAAAAAAAAACAGCAGGGTGTAGGCATTGACTGGCAGTCATGGACATGTGTGTGAAAATGCGTGATGTGTTTGTATTGGTATGCTGATGGTCATGAAGAGTGCGTCCCAATGTGTTGTTTCTAATCCAAAATCTCCCATAATTCTTTAAATGTTTTGAAAGCTGTTGACTCAAAAGGGCATAAATTTGGATTTTCATTACAGATCATTCAGTGAGCCATCAGGACCTGTGGATGTGGGCAGGGCCATCCAGGAATAGAGCCCTCCCTTAATGATGGAAAGGGTGATCAGTCAGAAAAAGTTTATATTGATTTGCACTGACTCTTCTCTAAAGGGGCAAATGGAGACAGCAAAACTCCTCCTAAGCATAATACAGCCATTGGAACTACTCATGAATCAGATCATTCCGGCCGCCTTCTTGGTCTACCACGCTTAGTCATTTCCTAAGAGAATACGATAAATGATGACTCATTTGACCATATTCCCCCCCAGCATCTCTGTAGATATTGTCTGCAACTGGCGAACTCTCAAATATGCATTCTTTTTTTGTACTGTTTCCTGATATATCACATTAATGCACAAGCTTCATGGTCATTAAACTTGTTCTTTCAACCACAATTCCCATTAATACGTGCTATGTAACTTCGATATTTTTTTCTCTGACTGCTGTAAAGTCAAGGTCAGCTGGGTCTGTTCAGCGTTTTAAACATGCCACAGAGCGTGATAGGATGTTAATTGCCTAATTGTATCACACAGTGCATGTGTCTGGAGGCTTCCCGGGCTTCTTATTTATTCAGGGTTTTGTTTTAATTCGTCACCATCTGTATTTATCAGTCCAAGTTCTTTAGCTACAGGTTGTTACTGAAGTTTGTAAGGGTGCTGTAGATGATTCATTTAAGATCTATAGCATATCATCCACTGAATTGCAAATGTGGTAGTGTGGATCGATAGATACGCTGCCCTCGGTTATCTGTCCATGTCAGAGGTGTTTTTAGGATGAGTTACTGTCTGTATCAGGCTTTTTATCATTCTGTACAAGTGTTGTCCTGTTCATCGTGTGTGTGTGTGTGTGTGTGTGTGTGTATAGAGTCTGAAGCGCAGCTTGGAGCAGGCTCGTGTCGAGGTGTCCCAGGAGGACGACAAAGCTCTGCAGTTGCTCCATGACATTCGAGAGCAGAGCAACAAGCTGCAGGAGATTAAAGAACAGGTGAAGTGCTTCAAATATTCTTACCACGTAGCTTCAGCCTTGATTTTCATGCATATTAATTATTCAGCCCATTCCAGCTTTGTTAGCCAGCCTCACACGTCCTCGTTACACGAAACACACCCTCACCCCAAAGCCTCACCCGTTTTTTTCCCATATATTTACACAACAGTGTAACACACTCGGAGCAAAGTGATGTCTATCCACCCCTTGTATGCATGAGCTCACAGACTCCCATGATTGGCCTGTGTTGTGTTTGAGTGACAGGAATCCCTCCCTCTTTGAGAGGCTTGCCTAATAAGCTCTCAGGGGCTACTGGATGCCGATAGCTGCATGCACCAGTCAAGGCTCAACTCTTATGCTGACAATAGGTCGGTGATTAGGAAATGTCAAGCTGTTAAATAGAATGTTTTGGCATAATTAGATTACTTGTGTAGATTGTATAATTGTATAGATGCCATAGACAGGATACTTTTGCTTAAAATTCTTCTGCTATAATTATAGACATCTCTGTTACTCATCCCATCCACCAAAATGGCTACGGCCCAGTATTACAACACGACCCCATTATACAGCCTCACGCATCATTACATGTTATAAGACAACCTCATCAGTATATTGATAAAGCTACGCTAAATAATCTACAGTTGGCTGAACGAAGAGAAGTAATTCTATTAGGCTGTACTGTGGTTGACATCATTCCCTTCTTTAAGTGTTGTTTAGGGCCCTGTATAATGTCGACCGCCCTATAGGGATCAGTCTGTCTGTGCGTCCCCATCGTTGTCCAGGCTGTAACTTTTGATTCATCTGTGCCACCTGCCACAAACTTGGTGGATATGTATAGGGTGGTAAGGCGGTGGGTCCTGTACCAACATTAGGTAACTGTGACCTTGACCTTGACCTTGACCTTTGGCCTCCACTAAAAAAGATAAAAGTTTGTCCTGGCCATATTTCCTATATCATTAGCCTCACATATACCAAACTGGGTATACTTATTCATCCTGGGAAGGGGAGTGTCACGTTAGGTTACTGTGACCTTGACCTTTGACCTCTTTTGAAAGGAAAAGCATCCTGGCCACATTCTTATATGCTCAGCCTCACATACAACAAACTAGGTACATATATATCTCGGAAAGGGGGATATGCTTTGCTTCACATTCACCAAACTAGGTATGCTTATATATCTTGGGTAGGGGAGTGTCGTGTACCAACATTAGGTTACTTTGCCTTTGACCTTTGACCTCAGTTAAAAGAAAAGGTTTGTTCGGGCCATATTTTATTTTTTTAAATGCTCAGCCTCATGAATACCAAACTTGGCATACTTACATAACTTGGGAAGTCAAAGTGTCGCATACCAACATTAGGTTGTTGCGTCCTTGACCCCACTTAAGAGAAAAGGCTTCTCCAGGCCATATTTCCTACTTATACATTTTGGGAAGGGAGAATGTCGTGCACTAACATTAGGTTGCTGTGATTTTGACCTTGTCCTTTGACCTCACTTAAAAGAAAAGGCTTGTCAGGGCCATATTTCCTGTATCAGCCTCAAATGTACAAAACTAGATATACTTATACATCCTTGGAAGAAGGAGTGTTGCGTACCAACATTAGGTCACTGTGACCTTACCCTTGACCTTTGACCCCACTTAAAATAAAAATGCTTGTCAGGGTCATATTTTCTGTATGCTTGGCCTTACACATACAGCATTAGGTATGACCCAGTCACTGGCTTCAACGTCAAGGTTGTAATCAAATGCCAAATTACCTTTGGTGAGTTGAAAGATACAGCGCGACAAAGATAAATTTCATCCTTTATGAGACTCCAAACAGAGAGCGTAGTTCATGCAGTGTCTTTTGAAATTCTGTCAGAGCAGCGTTCTCAGTGATGGTTGCCATCACAATGGCATCTAGTTTCTATCTTTAATATTTAAGATTAAAATCAAAAATTTGCCTAAACAAGAATAAAATGGTCAGGGTCACCAACATCACCATTGTTAAGTCCAACATAGAAGAAGTGCTTTGATTTGTCAGATTAGCCTTTTTGTGACCAGTTCTGCAGCTGCAAACTTCTTTGACTTTTAAAACTTTTCGCATTGAACAGCTTGAACTTTCAAGCAATTTAATCAGTAAGAAAAATAACAGTGCTTTCTGTGGCATAGAAATGATCTGTAGTTGGATATTTTTCTGAGAATGTAAATTTTGTGCAAGGAAACAGCTCACTGTTACTTCAGACAGCATAAATGTAGCAGCAAATAGCAATGCAGCATTTCATTCTATAAAAAAACAAGTTTCAAGCAGACAGAAAAAAACCGAAACCCAATGTTGTAGATGTTTAATACCTACTGTATTTACCTGCTTTATATGATGATTCAGTTATATATCATGATTGTTTTGCACAGCGGCTGATTCATTTATTACCACAAAACCTTTGTACTTGAAGCCATTATGTTTTGTTTAAATGCTGCCCTTGGTTTTTGAGGGGGGGAAATAAGGTTATGAGGAGTAGGTTACATTTAATTCTTCATGTTCAGTTTTGTTGTGCAGCTCTTGAATAAAGCTTTAAAGGTTTGATTCAACTTTCTTTTACATGGTTTAAGGTTTTAAAATTGTAACAGAAAGGTGTAAAATGTTTAATATTGGATCAGGATATTTATAGAATTTTGGTACTTACAGAATCGCAATACGAATCAAATCAGCACCGATTATCGTGATCATATTTCCATTCCGATTGTGATTATATAGTGCAGTATCCTGAATTGTATAACAGAAAAAAAGGATGTTCTGAAATAAATCCAGTGATGATAAATACCTATAATTCATTAGCATTCACTGCGAACCGCCCACAGATCAGTATCATGAAGGACAAAAAAGTAATTCAGTCACAAATATAATTTACTCTATCACTCTATCTCACTCTCTTGCTGCCTTATTCCCTGTCTTTGTCTCTCTCTCTCTCTCTCTCTCTCTCTCTCTCTCTCTCTCTCTCTCTCTCTCTCTCTCTCTCTCTCTCTCTC